>JAVIAB010000159.1:42980227-43005227 GCA_032433765.1 Megaustenia siamemsis | reverse complement strand
CCGTAGCCGGCATATAGGGCGTAGACCAAGATACACCATCTCTTATAGGAATTTTTATTCTAGCAGTTTTCAATTCTTTTGTCTGTCTGTCTGCGATCAGGACTCAGCCAGAGTAGGATCCCAGACTCTCATATGAAGTCAGCTGTCAGGCTAAGTGTGCTGATCGCCCCCACAGACAGAACATCACAATTAGAGTCTGCCATATCCATAAAATTATTTTAAAGATATTTTATCAAATCTCGCCATTTGTCTCTGTTCTGTGCAAGCAGCTCTATCTCATCGAGGGAGACGATTCCTGCTGCTCTTTCCTCTCTCATCAATGATCATCTCAGTGTCTTTCTGGGTCTTCATCTTTTCCTCTTACCTGTTGTTTCCCACATGAGGGCTTGCTCTGCTATTCGGTTATTATCTCTTCTCATCACATGTCCGTAATATGACCATCGTCTTTTCTTTATTACTGAAGATATTAGTAACAATAATTGCAATAACAATAATCACAGCAGAAATAACAACAATAGTGAAATAATAGTATCAGTAGTAATAACATTAGTAATAGCAATAACACTAACAGTGATAACAAAAACAATAACAATAATAATAATAAAAATATAACAACAATAACAACAATAACAATAGTAGCAATCATAACAATAGTGAACAAAATTGCCACAATAATAATAACAATAACAACAATAACAAAAATAATAACAATAGCAATAATAACAAAAATAATATTAATAATAACAATAACAACAATAACAAAAATAATAACAATAATAACAATAGTAACAATAGTAAACAAAATTGCCACAATAATAACAATAGCAACAAAAACAATTACAACAATAATAACAATAGCAATAACAACAATAATAACAATAATAACAATAACAACAAAAACACAAAATAATAACAATAGCAATAATAACACAAATAATAACGATAACAATAATAACGATAACAATAATAACGATAATAATAATACCGATAACAATAATAACGATAACACAAATAATAACGATAACAATAATAACGATAATAACGATAACAATAATAACGATAATAACAATAACGATAACAATAATAACGATAATAACGATAACAATAATAACGATAACAATAATAACAATAACAATAATAACGATAACAATAATAACGATAATAATAATACCGATAACAATAATAACGATAATAATAATAACGATAACAATAATAACGATAATAATAATAACGATAACAATAATAACGATAATAACGATAACAATAATAACGATAACAATAATAACGATAATAACGATAACAATAATAACGATAATAATAATAACGATAACAATAATAACGATAATAATAATAACGATAATAATAATAACGATAATAATAATAACGATAATTATAATAACGATAACAATAATAACGATAATAATAATAACGATAATAGCGATAACAATAATAACAATAATAGCGATAACAATAATAGCAATAATAACGATAACAATAATAACGATAACAATAATAACAATAACAATAATAACAATAACAATAATAACAATAACAATAATAACGATAACAATAATAACGATAACAATAATAACAATAACAATAATAACGATCACACAAATAAAATCGATAACAGTAATAACACCAAATAATAACAATAGCAATAATCATCAGAAAAGTCCAGGATGTCCAACCAAACATGGGGTGTAGTGGGTTAATGATTCTGACTCATAGCTGATAACTTGTGTCTGAGTCAATGACCCAAAATTGATCAAGACCCTACTCTACATTACAGCTGATGGGCCTCGAAACAGGTAGCGCAATCTGGTTAAAGGAGAAAGAAACAAAAAACAATTCTACGACACGTCTACCATGCACACCTGGCAGTGTATGTCGGGCGGGGCTCACGATAGGATTAGAGAAGTAAAGGAGACAAATAATAATAAATGAATATTATTGGGAGTACAGAAAAAAACAGAGGCTATGAGAATAAGCAAATTAAGACACCCATTAAACATTAAGATCAAAGATAAAGAAATAAAACAAGTAGAGGAATTCAAGTTTTTGGGCACAATGTTCACAGAAGATGGAAAACTAGACACAGAAATTGACATGAGAATACAAAAAGCAAATGCTGTCACCAGCTTTCCCCATTGCTAAGACATCCAAACATTTCTATGCCAGCTAAACAACAAATAATAGATAGCATTTTCATACCAACTTTGTGCTATGAAAGTCAAACATGGACCCTTTCTAAATCACATTAAAGAAAGATCAGTACATGTGAGATGCGATGCTTGAGAAAATTAACAAACAACACAAGAAGAGATAGAATACCAAATGAAACCATAAGAAAAATGGTAGGAACGAAACCCTGCCTTGAATATATAGAGCAACAACAAATTAAATGGTTTGGCCACCTGATCAGAATGAATCCTCACCAATCACCATCAAGGGCGCTCTTCTCGAGAATGCATGGAAAAAGACCAAGAGGAAGACCCAGACGAAGATGGATAGATGCAGTGATAGAGACATGTAACAACAAAGGAAAATCATTAATTCAGACAGTTCGAGCAGCTCAAGAACGACAAATGATATAAACCACGTCACCTTTTCGATATCAGTGAGAGAGAGAAAAGAAGAAGATGGATAGATGCAGTGACAGAGACATGTAACAACAAAGGAAAATCACTAATTCAGACAGTTCGAGCAGCTCAAGAACGACAAATGATATAAACCACAACACCTTTTAGGTATCAGTGAGAAAGAGAAAAGAAGAATATTGGGAGTACGGGTTTGATCCTGCTTCGGACCATTTATTGTTCTATGTATTTTTCTGTTGTTATTTATTGGTCATTGAATGTGAGTGCTCTAATACGTGCCTCTTACTTCTACGATTCCCTTAGAGAAATAAAGGCTGCTTGGTCACAGAAATCGTAACGACGTGTGAGACTCGGGCTATCAAAGGCCAGTACCATGACACATGGAAAAATGGAAAAACAGAAGTCCGCAAAGACGCTGCAAAACTGGCTATCCAACACAAAAATAACATACACAAGAAATTGGTGATAATGACTGATGCACTGTCAGTCCTAACAACTCTAAAAACCCACAGGAACAGTGAGCTAGATGACTTGAGAACAGCCCTGGACCAACTATGCAATAACTTCCAGAGAGTGGTCACCCAGTGGATACCATCACACTGTAATATACACGGGAACGAACGTGCAGACAAATTAGCTAAGGAGGGAGGGAGATTACCACATGAGAACCATCTAGTCAGATACGATGAAGCCAAATCCATCATCAAAGGCCAGTACCATGAAAAATGGAAACAACATCCAAAGTTTAACAAGAGGGACGGATACCTCCAACTATCAAGGAGGGATCAAATCATCATACTTCGCCTACGCACTGGCCACATATGGCCCTTTTCGTCTTGTCAGACGGTCTAGTGGAGGTTATTGTGTATTTTTTTTGAGGTTTTATTTTTGCCGAACAGCTTCTCTCGTGGCTAATTCTACCAATGTTTGACAAACACACGCGGTCACATAATGAACAAGTTAGGCCCACTGGTCCACAGGGTTGTCCATCCTTTTTCATGAGTCTTTTCTCTTCTAAGTTTTGTCTTAGCACAGTCTCAAATGATGTGATACCGTTCCTTATACATGCTCTCCATGACTGGCCACAACAGAATGAGAAACCACATGTTCACCAAACTCAAAATAGGAACTCCCAGCCAATGCCACTGTATGATAGAGGTACAGGCATCAAGATGCACCAAGATACGTAGAGATGCGAAGCTCTTTTTTTATTTTCCTCTTTTGAGTATCTAGCATATTATCGCCATGTATAGTTAGATTTGTTAATATATCCTTATATATATTTTTGTGTGTTTGTTGTTCGTCCAGATGAAGGCCTACTTAACCGAAACGTCGACTTTTGTTCCGTCCATTACCACGTAAAGCTGTCACCATACCACTTTTTTCTTCTTTTTTTTTTTTTTTAGTATTGCTGTACCCTGGATAACCTGACAACAAAACATGTTCTACAGGATTACCCCCAGTACACAGACCTGAGAAGGACAATGTGGTCCACACCCACCGCCCTGGAAGAGAAACTATACGGGGCAACCGAATCACTTAAACAGACAGCTGACTCCATGAGAGAGTCCGGAGTCCTAGTCTGAATGACGCCATGATCGCAGGAGAAGAATTTCACCCGCGATAGAAAAATATCTTTTCTGTCTACAGCAGGGTTTGAACCCCGCACGCCCGGCTATACAGCCAGCGAAACAGTCGCCGCACGGCCACGTTCTCCTCCAATCTGGTTGAGAAAATGAAAAACGAAGAGGGATGCAAACCCGGTACTAAAATTGTCAAAATCAGATACACTGGGTCGAAAGTCGCACGATATATCATAGCTTACGACACAGCACAGCTACGTCAACTTTACGTCAACTTTACGTCAACTTTACGTCAACTTTACGTCAACATTTTAAAGTCGGACGACAAAGTGGAGTGGTCGTTGGGCAAACGGGGAATAAGAGGAAGAGGAAGAAGGGAGATGAAAATTAAATAGTGGAGGAGGAATAGAAGGAGGGAATGAAGAAAAAAAAGATAAGGAGTAAGAAGAAGGGAGGAGGATAAACAAGAGGAGGAGAGATAGAGAAAGGAGAAAATGATAAAGAAAAGATACAAGCAGAAAGAGGAGAAGGGAGGAAGGGCGAAGGAAAAGAGAGAAAGAGGAGGAAGGGCGAAGGAAAAGAGAGAAGGAGGAGGAAGGGCGAAGGAAAAGAGAGAAAGAGGAGGAAGGGCGAAGGAAAAGAGAGAAGGAGGAGGAAGGGCGAAGGAAAAGAGAGAAAGAGGAGGAAGGGCGAAGGAAAAGAGAGAAAGAGGAGGAAGGGCGAAGGAAAAGAGAGAAAGATGAGGAAGGGCGAAGGAAAACAGAGAAGGAGGAGGAAGGGCGAAGGAAAAGAGAGAAAGAGGAGGAAGGGCGAAGGAAAAGAGAGGAGGAGGAAGGGCGAAGGAAAAGAGAGAAAGAGGAGGAAGGGCGAAGGAAAAGAGAGAAAGAGGAGGAAGAGCGAAGGAAAAGAGAGAAAGAGGAGGAAGGGCGAAGGAAAAGAGAGAAGGAGGAGGAAGGGCGAAGGAAAAGAGAGAAGGAGGAGGAAGGGCGAAGGAAAAGAGAGAAGGAGGAGGAAGGGCGAAGGAAAAGAGAGAAGGAGGAGGAAGGGCGAAGGAAAAGAGAGAAGGAGGAGGAAGGGCGAAGGAAAAGAGAGAAGGAGGAGGAAGGGCGAAGGAAAAGAGAGAAGGAGGAGGAAGGGCGAAGGAAAAGAGAGAAAGAGGAGGAAGGCAGAGGGAAGAAAAGAGAGGAAGAATAAGGAGGAAGGGAGAACGAACAAAATAGTTGGGAAGGAGTAGAAGGAGGAGAGTAGGAAGAAAACACAGTAGAGGAATAAGAGGGGAGGGAGGAATAAGAGAAAGAGAAAGAGGAGAAGGGAGAAGGATGAAAAAGTGAGGAAGAATAGGAGGAAGGAAGAAGAAAGAAAATGTTGTCGGGGAATATGAGGAGGATGAGAGGAAGAGGAAAAAAGAATGCAGGAAAAAGAGGATGGAGGGAGGAAGAAATAACAGAAAGAAAGAAGAGGTAGGGATGAGGAAGAAAATGAGTAGAAGAATAGGAGGTGGAAGGGGGAAGGATAAAAAAAATAGTCGATGAGGGGTGGGAGGAGAGGAAAGAAAAAAAATAGTTAAGGAGAAATAGGAGGAGGGAAGAAGATGAAACAGAGGAGGAGGAGTAAGAAACAGAGAGAAAGAATAGAAGGAGGAAGTGAGGAGGGAAAAATAATTGAGGAGATATGGGAGGAGGAGGAAGGAGAAGAAACAGAGAAGGGGAGGAGGAAGAAACAAAAAGGAAGAATAGAAGGAGGAAGGGAGAAAGTAAATAGAATTAAGGAGAAATAGGAGGAGGTGGAAACCAACTGAAAATATTACACAACAGATTCTTTTTTGGAATCCCCAGGGAAAAAGACAAAGAGGAAGACCAAGGAATTCTTGGAGAAGACAGATAGAAGCAGAGATGAAGATGATGGGGAAGACATGGAATGATCTCAAAAGAATGGCAAGAAACAGAACGGCTTGGAAAGTGTTTGTTGAAGACCTATGCTCCAGAGGGAGCTGAAAGTGTCTGTTGAAGACCTATGCTCCACAGGGAGCTGAAAGTGTCTGTTGAAGACCTATGCTTCACAGGGAGCTGAAAGTGTCTGTTGAAGACCTATGCTCCACAGGGAGCTGAAAGTGTCTGTTGAAGACCTATGCTCCACAGGGAGCTGAAAGTGTCTGCTGAAGACCTATGCTCCACAGGGAGCTGAAAGTGTTTGTTGAAGACCTATGCTCCACAGGGAGCTGAAAGTGTCTGTTGAAGACCTATGCTCCACAGGGAGCTGAAAGTGTCTGTTGAAGACCTATGCTCCACAGGGAGCTGAAAGTGTCTGCTGAAGACCTATGCTCCACAGGGAGCTGAAAGTGTTTGTTGAAGACCTATGCTCCACAGGGAGCTGAAAGTGTCTGTTGAAGACCTATGCTCCACAGGGAGCTGAAAGTGTCTGCTGAAGACCTATGCTCCACAGGGAGCTGAAAGTGTCTGCTGAAGATCTATGCTCCACAGGGAGCTGAAAGTGTTTGTTGAAGACCTATGCTCCACAGGGAGCTGAAAGTGTCTGCTGAAGATCTATGCTCCACAGGAAGCTGAAAGTGTTTTTTGAAGACCTATGCTCCACAGGGAACTGAAAGTGTTTGTTGAAGACCTATGCTCCACAGGGAGCTGAAAGTGTTTGTTGAAGACCTATGCTCCACAGGGAGATGAAAGTGTCTGTTGAAGACCTATGCTCCACAGGGAGCTGAAAGTGTTTGTTGAAGACCTATGCTCCACAGGGAGCTGAAAGTGTTTGTTGAAGACCTATGCTCCACAGGGAGCTGAAAGTGTTTGTTGAAGACCTATGCTCCACAGGGAGCTGAAAGTGTTTGTTGAAGACCTATGCTCTACAGGGAGCTGAAAGTGCTTGTTGAAGACCTATGCTCCACAGGGAGCTGAAAGTGTTTGTTGAAGACCTATGCTCCACAGGGAGCTGAAAGTGTCTGTTGAAGACCTATGCTCCACAGGGAGCTGAAAGTGTCTGTTAAAGACCTATGCTCCACAGGGAGCTGAAAGGTAGAAGAAAGAAGAGAGGAGGAGGAGGGAGAAGAAAGAAATAAAGGAGAAGAAGAAGAAACAAAGAGGACAAATAGAAGAAGGAAAGAAGGACTAAAACATAAGTGAAGGCTAAGAAGAGAAGGGATGAAGAACAAAAAATAAAAACAAATAGGAGTAGGACCGAAGGAAGTATTAAAAAAAGAAGAGAAAGAAACATAAGTGGAAGAAAAAAAGCCCTTCGTAAGAAACATAAGTTTCAACATTTCACCCTTCTGACAATTTCATTTAATCTTCCTCTTTCCCTCTCCAGCTGTCAACACATAAACATCAACTCCTCCGAGCACTCGAGCTCCCTCCACCCCTCCCATCTCCCACCATCGTCTCCCAGCGCGCTTCCTGGCTCCTACGGCGTCACACGCAGCGACCATTACGCTCTGTTTTCCTCCAATTTCCCGCCGTTATTGTAGAATTATGTAAAATCAGCCAAACTTCGTTAATTGGGACTTTCGCTGTTTTGCTGTGGTCTTTTCTGCATATTCTTTCATGTGAATTGGACAAAACATTACTTTTCAAATAAACCGGTTTTCATGAGAATATACATCATGTATTTTAGTGAATTCTGATGAATTATTCCTTTTGATGGATTTAAAGTGACGGATGTATTATTTCACATAATAATGAAAAGCGATCTCTACATTATGTGACATTTTGGGCACGCAAGGTTTCTGTTTCTGAGATATGAGTTCTACCCTATGTGTCGTCTTCGGCTCGAAAGGACTATAGATAGATAGACAGACAGACAAACAGACAGGCAGACAGACAGAGACAGACAGACAGACAGACAGACAGACAGACAGACAGACAGACAGACAGACAGTCAGGCAGGCAGGCAGACAGACAGACAAAGAGACAGACAGATAGAAAGACAGGCAGGCAGACAGACAGGCAGGCAGGCAGGCAGACAGACAAACAGACAGACAGGCAGGCTGACAGACAGATAGGCAGGCAGGCAGGCAGACAGACAGACAGACAGGCAGGCAGACAGACAGACAGGCAGGCAGGCAGACAGACAGACATACAGGCAGACAGGCAGACAGACAGACAGACATACAGGCAGACAGGCAGGCAGGCAGGCAGACAGACAGACAGATAGGCAGGCAGGCAGGCAGACAGGCAGACAGACAGACAGGCAGGCAGGCAGACAGACATACAGACAGGCAGGCAGGCAGACAGACAGACAGGAAGACAGACAGACAGACAGGAAGACAGACAGACAGGCAGGTAGACAGACAGACAGACAGACAGACAGGCAGGCAGGCAGACAGACAGCAGACAGACAGGCAGACAGACATGCAGGCAGGCAGACAGGCAGACAGACAGACAGACAGACAGATAGATAGATAAATAGATAGATAGATAGATAGATAGATAGATAGATAGATAGATAGATAGATAGATAGATAGATAGATAGATAGATAGATAGATAGATAGATAGACAGACAGACAGACAAGCAGACAGACAGACAGACAGACAGACAGACAGACAGACAGACAGACAGACAGACAGACAGACAGACAGACAGACAGACAGACAGACAGATAGATAGATAGATAGATAGATAGATAGATAGATAGATAGATAGATAGATAGATAGATAGATAGATAGATAGAATGCGAGAGATAAATGTATTATTTGTGTTTCGATAAACAAAATATAGTGATTAATATATGGATAGAGAGATTAGTGTATACGATTGGTAACCTGTGGATAAAAAGATGTATCGATGCTATATATGTATATGGTTGTGTGTATGTGTATGTTGTACAACAGAGGTGAAATGCAGAATTACTCAGGTAAAAGCAGCTTTCCAAAAAATGAGGAAGATACTTTGCAATCCATTTTTGACAATCGAAACAAGAAGAAAAGAGTTCTTAAATGTTATGTAGAGTCAGTCTTAACATATGGATGTGAATCATGGACAATCATCATCATCAAGTATCGGGCCTGCTGGCGTAGGTGATCATGTCTCTCCACAACTTTCGATCTCGGCAGCTATTTATCATTTCTGTTGTTGACCTTCTGCCAAGCCATTCTCTTAAGCTGTCTGTTATTTTTTCTCTTTGCTTCCCTCTATCTCTTCGTCCCTCAATGTTTCCAGTTGTTACAATATATTCCAGTTGTTCTCTTCTCATTACATGGCCAAAAAATGATGATGGTTTCTTCCTAATATTGGAAATTAGCTCTCTTTTTGCTTTGACCTCTCTCAGAACACCTTCATTACTCTTATTAGCTGTCCATGGTACTCTCAACATTCTTCTGTAAAACCACATTTCTACAGACTCCAGTGATTTTCTTGTCTGTTGTCCTATCGTCCATGATTCGCATCCATATGTTAAGACTGGTTCTATGTAACATTTAAGAACTCTTTTTTTGTTTCTATTGTCAAAAAGGATTGCATAGTATCTTCCTCATTCTTTGGAAAATTTGCTTTTGCCTGAGCCGTTCTGCTCTCACCTCTTTTGTACATCTTCCGTCTGAGGTTAACAAAGTTCAAAAATATTTAAATTCATTTACCTGTTTTAATATTGTTCCACTTGTCTTTATTTTGCACTGAGGTGATGTCTTTTTATTTTGTTGATACCATTACTTCTGTCTTTTTGCTATTAAGGCCGAGTCCTTTATTTTTGCTTTCTTTCACTATAATATCCAACATTTCTTGTAACTCATTTTCACTCTTAGCGATTAAGACTGTATCATCAGCATACCTTAGATTATTTATATTATGATCTCCAATTGTTATTCCAGGCATGTCCCTTATGAATCTTAAAATAATCTCACTATAAATATTAAACAAATCTGGTGACAACACACAACCTTGTCTAACACCCTGTTTTATTTGTTGAAACATTCCCAATTGGTTTCCAGTTCTTATGGCCGCTGTTTGTTGCCAGTACATGTTCTTTATTATTATTAGATCTTTGCTGTCTACGTTTATGCTTTCTAAAATTTTGATTATTTCTTGGTGCTTTACTTTGTCAAATGCCTTGGTGTAATCTATGAAACATAGGTATAGATCTGTTTTCACCTCTATGGCTCTTTCTACTAAAGATCTTATGATATAAATGGCATTGCTTGTTCCTTTATCTCTAACAAAACCACACTGTTCATCGCTAATTTCTGGACTGATTTTGTTTCGCACTCTTCGCATGATGATTCTTAGTAATATCTTAGACATATGACTCATAAGGCTTATTGTGCGATAATCATCGCATTCAATCGCACCCGATTTCTTTGGTAGGGCTATGAATATTGATTTGAGCATGTCGTCTGGTATATATCCGGTGTTGTTGATATCATTCAATATTTTTTTTATTATTTCTATTCCAAAATCACCCATGGCTTCAATCTCTTCTTTCGTTATATTATCTGGTCCAGGAGCTTTGCCTGCTTTCATATTGCGCAAGGCATCTTTCACTTCTTCTCTGAGTATTTCTGGTCCTTCTCCATTATCCTTAATATTTACTTCCGTTCGTTCATCATTATAAAGATCTTTCATGTATTCTGTCCATCGTTCCCTTATGTTTTCTTGATCAATCAACAGTTCTCCTTACTTTGATCTTAGACATCAAGTTTTTGATTGCGTTTTTCTTCCTGTTTTCTTCCATGGACAATAGGACAACAAAAAAGAAAATCACTGGAGTCTGTAGAAATGTAGTTTTACAGAAGAATGTTGAGAATACCATGGGCAGATAGGAAGAGTAATGAAAACGTTCTGAAAGAGGCCAAAGCAAAAAGAGAGCTAATTTCCAATATTAGGAAGAAACAATCATCATATTTGGCCATGTAATGAGAAGAGAACAGCTGGAATATATTGTAACAACTGGTAAAATTGAGGGACGAAGAGATAGAGGCAAGCAAAGAGAAAAAAGACCAAAAAGAACGAGAACAGTGGATTGAGCTCGCGGTAGAAATGTGACAGGTCGGACTGTGTAAACAAAAGTCTCAGGTTCAATTGAATCCGTGGTGTCTTTCCCTTCCTGGTCTATGGGTAGTGAGATCTGATGTCTAGCCCTCTCTGGGTAGTGAGATCCTATGTCTAGCCCTCTCTGGGTAGTGAGATCCTATGTCTAGCCCTCTCTGGGTAGTGAGATCCTATGTCTAGCCCTCTCTGGGTAGTGAGATCTGATGTCTAGCCCTCTCTGGGTAGTGAGATCTGATGTCTAGCCCTCTCTGGGTAGTGAGATCCTATGTCTAGCCCTCTCTGGGTAGTGAGATCCTATGTCTAGCCCTCTCTGGGTAGTGAGATCCTATGTCTAGCCCTCTCTGGGTAGTGAGATCCTATGTCTAGCTCTCTCTGGGTAGTGAGATCCAATGTCTAGCCCTCTGGGTAGTGAGATCCTATGTCTAGCCCTCTCTGGGTAGTGAGATCCTATGTCTAGCCCTCTCTGGGTAGTGAGATCCAATGTCTAGCCCTCTCTGGGTAGTGAGATCCAATGTCTAGCCCTCTCTGGGTAGTGAGATCCAATGTCTAGCCGTCTCTGGGTAGTGAGATCCTATGTCTAGCCCTCTCTGGGTAGTGAGATCCAATGTCTAGCCCTCTCTGGGTAGTGAGATCCTATGTCGAGCCCTCTCTGGGTAGTGAGATCCTATGTCTAGCCCTCTCTGGGTAGTGAGATCCAATGTCTAGCCCTCTCTGGGTAGTGAGATCCAATGTCTAGCCCTCTCTGGGTAGTGAGATCCAATGTCTAGCCCTCTCTGGGTAGTGAGATCCAATGTCTAGCCCTCTCTGGGTAGTGAGATCCAATGTCTAGGCATCTCTGGGTAGTGAGATCCTATGTCTAGCCCTCTCTGGGTAGTAAGATCCAATGTCTAGCCCTCTCTGGGTAGTGAGATCTGATGTCTAGCCCTCTCTGGGTAGTGAGATCTGATGTCTAGCCCTCTCTGGGTAGTGAGATCCGATGTCTAGCCCTCTCTGGATAGTGAGATCTGATGTCTAGCCCTCTCTGGGTAGTGAGATCTGATGTCTAGCCCTCTCTGGGTAGTGAGATCTGATGTCTAGCCCTCTCTTGGTAGTGAGATCTGATGTCTAGCCCTCTCTGGGTAGTGAGATCTGATGTCTAGCCCTCTCTGGGTAGTGAGATCCTATTTCTAGCCCTCTCTGGGTAGTGAGATCCAATGTCTATCCCTCTCTGGGTAGTGAGATCCTATGTCTAGCCCTCTCTGGGTAGTGAGATCTGATGTCTAGCCCTCTCTGGGTAGTGAGATATGATGTCTAGCCCTCTCTGGGTAGTGAGATCCGATGTCTAGCCCTCTCTGGGTACTGAGATCCTATGTCTAGCCCTCACTGGGTACTGAGATCCTATGTCTGACCCTCTCTGGGTAGTGAGATCCTATTTCTAGCCCTCTCTGGGTAGTGAGATCCAATGTCTATCCCTCTCTGGGTAGTGAGATCTGATGTCTAGCCCTCTCTTGGTAGTGAGATCTGATGTCTAGCCCTCTCTGGGTAGTGAGATCCAATGTCTAGCCCTCTCTGGGTAGTGAGATCTGATGTTTAGCCCTCTCTGGGTAGTGAGATCTGATGTCTAGCCCTCTAAGAAAATGATGAAAGTAGGATGTCTTAAGTCTTCTTCTTCTTCTACCCTTCAACTCCCTGTGGAGCATAGGTCTTCAACAAACACTTTCCAAATCGTTCTGTCCCTTGCCATTCTTTTTAATATCACTCATTGTCTTCTCCATCATCTTCACCTCTGCTTCTATCTGTCTTCTTCAATAATATTTTGATCTTCTTCTTTGTCTTTTCCCCTGGGGATTCCAAAAAAGGGATTGTTGTGTAATACTCTTAGTTGGCTTTCGCGGTGTGTGTGTATTATCCTCCGCCATCGTCTTCGCTGTATCTCTTTATCCACTGGTATTTGACTGGTACATTTCCATAATTCTATGTTAGTGAATCTGTCCTGCCATTTCCATCCTTTTATTCTGTGTAAGCATCCGTTAAACATGGAGCCGCGATAGCTCAGTGGTTAGTGAACTGGACTACAAAGGACAAGGGGTAGGGTTCGATCCCAACCGACGGCTTCCGGGTTCACCCAGCCTTAAATGGGTACAGGATTTTTTTCTGGGAAAGTGAAGCGGCACGGGCGTAATACCGACCACATTACCCTAAAAATCATGTGCCGAAGGTCTGTAAAATGTGTGGTCACTAACACCATATTCCTTATACGCCACTTGGCGTGACGGGGGTACTTTACTTTTTTTTTTATATAGAAGGACACATTCACAACATATAACAACAGATCACATAGAAAGGACACATTCACAACATATAACAACAGATCACATAGAAAGGACACATTCGCAACATATAACAACAGATCACATGGTAGGACACATTCACAACATATAACAACAGATCACATGGTAGGACACATTCGCAACATATAACACCAGATCACATAGAAAGGACACATTCGCAACATATAACAACATATCACATAGTAGGACACATTCGCAACATATAACAACAGATCACATGGTAGGACACATTCGCAACATATAACAACAGATCACATAGAAAGGACACATTCGCAACATATAACAACACATCATGCAACACAACTAAAGTGATGTTCAGGAAGTCCCCACCGACATCTCACGGTACAGACAGCAGGGCGAAGGACATAGATTCAACTTGCATTTCTTCTCTTACATAGATTCAACTTGTATTTCTTCTCTTACATAGATTCAACTTGTATTTCTTCTCTTATATAGATTCAACTTGTATTTCTTCTCCATGTATTTCTTCTCTTACATAGATTCAACTTGTATTTCTTCTCTTACATAGATTCAACTTGTATTTCTTCTCTTATATAGATTCAACTTGTATTTCTTCTCTTCTTCTTTTTTTACCTTGCAGCTCCCTGTGGAGCATAGGTCTTCAACAAACACTTTCAGCTCCCTGTGGAGCATAGGTCTTAAACAAGCACTTTCAGCTCCCTGTAGAGCATATGTCTTCAACAAACACTTTCAGCTCCCTGTGGAGCATAGGTCTTCAACAAACACTTTCAGCTCCCTGTGGAGCATAGGTCTTCAACAAACACTTTCAGCTCCGTGTGGAGCATAGGTCTTCAACAAACACTTTCAGCTTCCTGTGGAGCATAGGTCTTCAACAAGCACTTTCAACTCCCTGTTGAACATAGGTCTTCAACAAACACTTTCAGCTTCTTGTGGAGCATAGGTCTTCAACAAACTCTTTCAGCTCCCTGTGGAGCATAGGTCTTCAAAAAGCACTTTCAGCTCCCTGTGGAGCATAGGTCTTCAACAAACACTTTCAGCTTCTTGTGGAGCATAGGTCTTCAACAAAAACTTTCAGCTCCCTGTGGAGCATAGGTCTTCAACAAACACTTTCAGCTCCCTGTGGAGCATAGGTCTTCAACAAACACTTTCAGCTCCATGTGAAGCATAGGTCTTCAACAAACACTTTCAGCTGCCTGTGGAGCATATGTCTTCAACAAACACTTTCAGCTCCCTGTGGAGCATAGGTCTTCAACAAACACTTTCAGCTCCCTGTGGAGCATAGGTCTTCAGCAAACACTTTCAGCTTCCTGTGGAGCATAGGTCTTCAACAAACACTTTCAGCTCCCTGTGGAGCATATATCTTCAACAAATACTTTCAGCTTCTTCTGGAGCATAGGTATTTAACAATTACTTTCAGCTCCCTGTGGAGCATAGGTCTTCAACAAACACTTTCAGCTCCCTGTGGAGCATAGGTCTTCAACAAACACTTTCAGCTTCCTGTGGATCATATGTCTTCAACAAAAAATTTAAGCTCCATGTGGAGCATAGGTCTTCAACAAACACTTTCAGCTTCCTGTGGAGCATAGGTCTTCAACAAACACTTTCAGCTTCCTGTGGAGCATAGGTCTTCAACAAACACTTTCAGCTTCCTGTGGATCATAAGTCTTCAACAAAATATTTAAGCTCCCTGTGGAGCATAGGTCTTCAACAAACACTTTCAGCTTCCTGTGGAGCATAGGTCTTGAACAAGCACTTTCAACTCCCTGTTGAGCATAGGTCTTCAACAAACGCTTTCAGCTCCTTGTGGAGCATAGGTCTTCAACAAACTCTTTCAGCTTCCTGTGGAGCATAGGTCTTGAACAAGCACTTTCAACTCCCTGTTGAGCATAGGTCTTCAACAAACGCTTTCAGCTCCTTGTGGAGCATAGGTCTTCAACAAACTCTTTCAGCTCCCTGTGGAGCATAGGTCTTCAAAAAGCACTTTCAGCTCCCAGTGAAGCATAGGTCTTCAACAAACACTTTCAGCTTCCTATGAAGCATAGGTCTTCAACAAACGCTTTCAGCTCCCTGTGGTGCATAGGTCTTCAGCAAACATTTTCAGCTCCATGTGGAGCATAGGTCTTCAACAAGCACTTTCGGCTCCCTGTGGAGCATAGGTCTTCAACAAACACTTTCAGCTTCCTCTGGAAAATAGATCTTTAACAAACACTTTCAGCTCCCTGTGGAGCATAGGTCTTCAACAAACACTTTCAGCTTCCTGTGGAGCATAGGGCTTCAACAAACACTTTCAGCTCCCCGTGGAGCATAGTTCTTCAACAAACACTTTCAGCTCCCTGTGGAGCATAGGTCTTCAACAAACACTTTCAGCTTGCTATGGTGCATAAGTCTTCAACAAACACTTTCAGCTCCCTGTGGCGCATAGGTTTTCAACAAACACTTTCAGCTTCCTGTGGAGCATAGGTCTTCAACAAACACTTTCAACTCCCTGTGGCGCATAGGTTTTCAACAAATAATTTCAGCTTCTTCTGGAGCATAGGTATTTAACAAACACTTTCAGCTTCCTGTGGAGCATAGGTCTTCAACAAACACTTTCAGCTTCCTGTGGAGCATAGGTCTTCAACAAGCACTTTCAACTCCCTGTTGAGCATAGGTCTTCAACAAACACTTTCAGCTTCCTGTGGAGCATATGTCTTCAACAAACACTTTCAGCTCCCTGTGGAGCATATGTCTTCAACAAATAATTTCAGCTTCTTCTGGAGCATACGTATTTAACAAATACTTTCAGCTTCCTGTGGAGCATAGGTCTTCAACACTTTCAGCTTCCTGTGGAGCATAGGTCTTCAACAAGCACTTTCAACTCCCTGTTGAGCATAGGTCTTCAACAAACACTTTCAGCTCCTTGTGGAGCATAGTTCTTCAACAAACACTTTCAGCTCCCTGTGGAGCATAGGTCTTCAACAAACACTTTCAGCTTGCTATGGTGCATAAGTCTTCAACAAACACTTTCAGCTCCCTGTGGCGCATAGGTTTTCAACAAACACTTTCAGCTTCCTGTGGAGCATAGGTCTTCAACAAACACTTTCAGCTCCCTGTGGCGCATAGGTTTTCAACAAACACTTTCAGCTTCCTGTGGAGCATAGGTCTTGAACAAACACTTTCAGCTCCTTGTGGAGCATAGGTCTTCAACAAACTCTTTCAGCTCCCTGTGGAGCATAGGTCTTCAAAAAGCACTTTCAGCTCCTGTGGAGCATAGGTCTTCAACAAGCACTTTCAGCTTCTTGTGGAGCATAGGTCTTCAACAAAAACTTTCAGCTCCCTGTGGAGCATAGGTCTTCAACAAACACTTTCAGCTCCCTGTGGAGCATAGGTCTTCAACAAACACTTTCAGCTCCATGTGAAGCATAGGTCTTCAACAAACACTTTCAGCTCCCTGTGGAGCATAGGTCTTCAACAAACACTTTCAGCTCCCTGTGGAGCATAGGTCTTCAACAAACACTTTCATCTCCCTGTGGAGCATAGGTCTTCAACAAACACTTTCATCTCCCTGTGGAGCATATGTCTTCAACAAATAATTTCAGCTTCTTCTGGAGCATAGGTATTTAACAAACACTTTCAGCTTCCTGTGAAGCATAGGTCTTCAACAAACACTTTCAGCTCCCTGTGGAGCATAGGTCTTCAACAAACACTTTCATCTCCCTGTGGAGCATAGGTCTTCAACAAACACTTTCAGCTTCCTGTGGAGCATATGTCTTCAACAAACACTTTCAGCTCCCTGTGGAGCATATGTCTTCAACAAATAATTTCAGCTTTTTCTGGAGCATAGGTATTTAACAAACACTTTCAGCTTCCTGTGGAGCATAGGTCTTCAACAAACACTTTCAGCTTCCTGTGGATCATATGTCTTCAACAAACAATTTAAGCTCCATGTGGAGCATAGGTCTTCAACAAACACTTTCAGCTTCCTGTGGAGCATAGGTCTTCAACAAGCACTTTCAACTCCCTGTTGAGCATAGGTCTTCAACAAACACTTTCAGCTCCTTGTGGCGCATAGGTCTTCAAGAAACTCTTTCAGCTCCCTGTGGAGCATAGGTCTTCAAAAAGCACTTTCAGCTCCCAGTGAATCATAGGTCTGCAACAAACACTTTCAGCTTTCTATGAAGCATAGGTCTTCAACAAACGCTTTCAGCTCCCTGTGGTGCATAGGTCTTCAGCAAACATTTTCAGCTCCATGTGGAGCATAGGTCTTCAACAAGCACTTTTAGCTCCCTGTGGAGCATAGGTCTTCAACAAACACTTTCATCTCCCTGTGGAGCATATGTCTTCAACAAATACTTTCAGCTTCTTCTGGAGCATAGGTATTTAACAAACACTTTCAGCTCCCTGTGGAGCATAGGTCTTCAACAAACACTTTCAGCTTCCTGTGGAGCATAGGTCTTCAACAAACACTTTCAGCTCCCCGTGGAGCATAGTTCTTCAACAAACACTTTCAGCTTCCTCTGGAGCATAGGTCTTCAACAAACACTTTCAGCTCCCCGTGGAGCATAGTTCTTTAACAAACACTTTCAGCTCCCTGTGGAGCATAGGTCTTCAACAAACACTTTCAGCTTCCTGTGGAGCATAGGGCTTCAACAAACACTTTCAGCTCCCCGTGGAGCATAGTTCTTCAACAAACACTTTCAGCTCCCTGTGGAGCATAGGTTTTCAACAAACACTTTCAGCTTGCTATGGTGCATAGGTCTTCAACAAACACTTTCAGCTCCCTGTGGCGCATAGGTTTTCAACAAACACTTTCAGCTTCCTGTGGAGCATAGGTCTTTAATAAACACTTTCAGCTCCCTGTGGAGCATAGGTCTTCAACAAACACTTTCAGCTGCCTGTGGAGCATAGTTCTTCAACAAACACTTTCAGCTTCCTGTGGAGCATAGGTCTTCAACAAACACTTTCAGCTCCCTATGGAGCATAGTTCATCAACAAACACTTTCCAAGTCATTCTGTTTCTTGCCATTCTTTTAAGATCATTACATGTCTTCCCCATCATCTTCATCTCTGCTTCTGTCTGTCTTCTCTAAGAGTTCCTTGGTCTTCCTCTTTGTCTTTTCCCCTGGGGATTCAAAAAAGGGCTAGTTATGTAATACTCTCAGTTGTTAGTTGAAATAAATTATATCTTACACTCACCAGGGCAAGAAGGTATGGATGTTAGGATCAAAAATGTATATTTTGTCTCAGCTAGGACTAGGTACCAGAATATACCAATAAAAGCAGTGACACACTACCATATTTCTGCCTGAAAATAAAAAAAACCAATACATTATTCATCTAAAGTATCTGCTAAAAGCTCAGTAGTTTGTGAACTGGACTACAAAAGACAAGAGGCCAGATTCGACGGCTGCCAGGTTCACCCAGCCTTAAGTGGGTACCGGATTTTTTTCTGGGAAAGTAAAGCTGAACGGACGTAATACCGTCCACATTACCCCAACAATCATGTGTCGAAGGTCTGTAAAAATTATGGTCACTAACACCATATTCCCTATACGCTACTTGGCGTGACGTGGGTTCTTTACTTTACTATCTGCTAACAGCAAGAATAACTTGTTCATTGTTTGTATTCAACTTGGATAGATCATAAACGAATCACACACGTAAATGTTTCTGAATTAACAAACGGAGCTAAAGTATCACCAACAAGCGGCACTAACTTATCAGATCTGACTTCTGATTACAGAATCATGTACAGTTTAATTATAAACCCGCAATAAATAATGAACAAGAGTGATATGTCACTTGGAAGTTTTAGTGTAGCAGCCATGTTGGATTGGGATTTTTGAAGAGACCAGTCGTATTTCCAAGGACGTCGTTCTGTGTCTTTTCTTAGAATTTGCAAAACGAGGCTGAGGTGGTAAGTCACGTGTTTGCTTTGTTTACAAACATGTGTGTGTATATTTATGTTTTGTATATGTATGTGTGTGTGTGTGTGTTGCGTTTTGTATTTTTGAAAGAGTCTACAATACAATGCAATAAAATACAGCACAACACAATACAATAAAATACAACACAACACAATACAATAAAATACAACACAACTGAATACAATAAAATACAACACAACACAATACAATTAAATACAACTTAACATTTTACAATACAATATAACACAATATTATACAATCAAATACAACTTAATAATATAATACAACACAACCTAATACAATTAAATACAACACAATAAAATACAACACATCATAATACAACACAACATAATGTAATTAAATACAACACAACATATTATAACACAACATATTACAACACAACATAATACAACACAACATAATACAATACAACACAACATAATACAACACAACATAATACAATACAACACAACAGTACAACATTCTCATTGATCTTATTTTACAACGTTCTTGCCTCATATACGTCCTGGTGATATTGCAATGTGTTACACGTCATACATACACAAGATACATATATAACAGTAGCCTCCGTCAGTCATATTTGACTGTAGTATCCTCCGTCAGTCATAGTTGACTATAATAGCCTCCGTCAGTCATAGTTGACTATAGTAGTCTCCGTTAGTCATAGTTGACTGTAGTAGCTTCATCAGTCATAGTTGACTATAAGTAGCCTCCGTCAGTCATAGTTGACTGTAGTCGTCTCCGTCAGCCATAGTTGACTGTAGTAGTCTCCGTCAGTCATAGTTGACTATAGTAGTCTCCGTCAGTCATAGTTGACTATAGTAGCCTCCGTTAGTCATAGTTGACTATAGTAGTCTCCGTCAGTCATAGTTGACTATAGTAGTCTCCGTCAGTCATAGTTGACTGTAGTAGTCTCCGTCAGTCATAGTTGACTATAGTAGTCTCCGTCAGTCATAGTTGACTGTAGTAGTCTCCGTTAGTCATTGTTGACTATAGTAGTCTCCGTCAGTCATAGTTGACTGTAGTAGTCTCCATCAGTCATAGTTGACTATAGTAGTCTCCGTCAGTCATAGTTGACTATAGTAGTCTCCGTCAGTCATAGTTGACTATAGTAGTCTCCGTCAGTCATAGTTGACTATAGTAGTCTCCGTCAGTCATTGTTGACTATAGTAGTCTCCATCAGTCATAGTTGACTGTAGTAGTCTCCGTTAGTCATAGTTGACTGTAGTAGTCTCCGTCAGTCATAGTTGACTATAGTAGTCTCCGTTAGTCATTGTTGACTATAGTAGTCTCCGTCAGTCATAGTTGACTGTAGTAGTCTCCATCAGTCATAGTTGACTGTAGTAATTTCCGTCAGTCATAGTTGACTGTAGTAATTTCCGTCAGTCATTGTTGACTATAGTAGTCTCCATCAGTCAT
Source organism: Megaustenia siamemsis (assembly GCA_032433765.1). Lineage (NCBI taxonomy): Eukaryota > Metazoa > Mollusca > Gastropoda > Stylommatophora > Ariophantidae > Megaustenia > Megaustenia siamemsis. The sequence continues at coordinate 42,984,396 of JAVIAB010000159.1, read as the reverse complement.
AGTTGACTATAGTAGTCTCCGTTAGTCATTGTTGACTATAGTAGTCTCCGTCAGTCATAGTTGACTATAGTAGTCTCCGTTAGTCATTGTTGATTATAGTAGTCTCCGTCAGTCATAGTTGACTGTAGTAGTCTCCATCAGTCATAGTTGACTATAGTAGTCTCCGTCAGTCATAGTTGACTATTGTAGTCTCCGTCAGTCATAGTTGACTATAGTAGTCTCCGTCAGTCATAGTTGACTATAGTAGTCTCCGTTAGTCATTGTTGACTATAGTAGTCTCCGTCAGTCATAGTTGACTGTAGTAGTCTCCATCAGTCATAGTTGACTATAGTAGTCTCCGTCAGTCATAGTTGACTATAGTAGTCTCCGTCAGTCATAGTTGACTATAGTAGTCTCCGTCAGTCATAGTTGACTATAGTAGTCTCCGTTAGTCATTGTTGACTATAGTAGTCTCCGTCAGTCATAGTTGACTGTAGTAGTCTCCGTCAGTCATAGTTGACTATAGTAGCCCCCGTCAGTCATAGTTGACTATAGTAGCCCCCGTCAGTCATAGTTGACTACAGTAGCCTCCGTCAGGCATAGTTGACTGTGGATTTTCAGCGTCCCTAGGAATTCTTTTTTTTTCTTTTGTTTCGCTGTGTATTCTCGTTTCCTATGAATCTGTCTACTCCTTGTTTGAGGTGAACCTTTCGAGTGTGTTTCCAAAGATTGCGGTCTGTAGCTATTTCTTCCCAGGCTACAGGGTTTATGTTCAGAGTCATCATGTCACAAATACACACATCTACAAATAGAAGTTTTGGGCGCCCCCTAGTTCTTTTGCCATCTACCAGTTGTCCGTAGAGTATATGCTTTGGTATGCTGCCATCTTTCATACGGTGTACGTGCCCAAATCAGGGTAACCTACTTTGTGTGGGCAGCGTGTAGATGTTCGGGAGGCCTGTGCGAGTCATGGTCTCCACGTTTGTCACTTTATCCTGTGATACTAAGGACACGGAGCAGACATAGCGTATGGAATGCATTTGACCTTCTCTCCTACTTTGCATAAGTTGTCCATTTATGCACTGCTATACAAAAGGAAGCTCTTAAAAAACATCAGAAAGAAGCAATTAACATTTTTCGGGCACATCATGAGAAGAGGAAAGTTGGAATACTTGGTTACAACTGGCAAAAATAAAAGGAAAGAGAGATCGCGGACGACAAAGAGAGAAAATACTGGATAGCTTGGTGTCATGGCATGGAAAACAGCCAACAACAGAACTGATACGATGCACTGTAGATAGAAAATTGTGGAGGGACATGATCGCCTACGCCAACCGGTATGGCACATGATGATGATGATTATACAAAAGGATTCTGGTGATGCAGGCCTTGTAAACTTCGGTCTTTGTTTGAATTGTCAGTTTGTTGTTTTGCCAGACACGCCTAGAAAGACGGACGAAGGTGGTAGCAGCTTTACCAATGAGGGTATCAATTTCTGTGTTTAAGATAGTAGATATATATATATATATATATATATATATATATATATATATATATATATTACTTAATGAAATAAACACGACAAGCAAAAAATATGGACTAGATATGAATATCAAAAAGACTAAAACTATGATCATAAACAAAGAAAATACTCAAAACCCACAAGTGGATATCAAAATTGAAGGAATAGACCTTGAGACAGTTCAGAACTATAACTACCTTGGACATACTATAACCAGTGATGGAAAATGTACAACTGAAATAAACAAAAGAATAGGAATGGCAAAAAGTAATTTTAATGTCATGAAGGACATACTAACATCAAAACAAATAACACCAGAGCTAAAACTAAGAATAGCAAAATGTTACATCTTCTCAATAATCCTATATGGTGCTGAAACATGGACATTAGACAGTAAAACAGAACAGAGAATTGAAGCCTTTGAAATGTGGATATATAGAAGAATAGGTAGAATTAAATGGAAGGAAAAGAAAACAAACGACGAAGTCTTAAAACAACTAAAAATGAAAAGAGAACTTCTGAACACAATTAGAACAAGACAAATACGATTCTTAGGCCATGTTAAAAGACACAACAGCCTACTGAAAGTAATCCTGGAGGGGAAAATACATGGTAAAAGAGGCAGAGGCAGACCAAGATTAACATGGACGAGTAACATCAAAAGATGGACAAATCAACCGATGACAACCTGCACCATCAAAGCAAGAGATAGAGCAGAATGGCGCTCCATGGTAGCCAACTTTCTTGCCGAAGACGGCACTCAATGATGATGATGATATATATATATATATATATATATAAATATATATATATATATATATATATATGGGAGCCGCGATAGCTCATTGGTTAGTGAACTGGACTACAAAGGACAAGGGGTAGGGCTAGATCCCAACCGACGGCTTCCGAGTTCACCCAGCCTTAAATTGGTACCGAAATTTTTTTTTCTGGGAAAGTAAAGCGGCATGGGCGTAATACCGACCACATTACCCCAAAAATCATGTGCTGAAGGTCTGTAAAAATTATGGTCATTAACACCACATTCTGTATACGCCACTTAGCGTGACGTGGGTACTTTACTTTTTTTTTTTTAACTATACGAGACAACATATGAATCCTTCCCAATCACAATTCTACCTGTTGTGACCCTGAACTCCTGTCAGGGTAACATTAATATAACAACTATCACCTACCAGGCTGTTCGTGTGAGGCGGGTTTGTGTCATAGGTCTTCGTTGGTGCTATGTTTCTGCATCTGGTCTGTAGCCATCATCGGTGATTTCACAAATGTGTGGCAGGTGGACGTACTTCATAATGGAGAACGTGTTGGGGAGGCGATCTGCGCACGGTGGAGCTGTTCGTTGTGCACTGAAAATAAACTGTTGACTAAACTAAACTAAACTAAACTAACTAAACTAAACTAAACTAAAACCTAAACTATAACCTAAATCTAATCTAAACTAAACTAAAACCTTAATCTAATTTAAACTGAACTAAAACCTAACCTAAACTAAACTAAACTATAACCTAAATCTAATCTAAACTAAACTATAACTTAAATCTAAACTAAACTAAACTAAACTAAACTAAACTATAACCTAAATCTAATCTAAACTAAACTATAACTTAAATCTAAACTAAACTAAACTAAACTAAACTAAACTAAACTAAACTAAACTAAACTAAACTGTAACTTAAATTTAATCAAAACTGAAACAAAAAAACTTAAACTATACTAAACTAAAACCATAAAACATAATTTAAACTAAACTATAACCTAAATCTAAACTAAACTATCTATCTATCTATTGTCCTTTCGAGCCGAAGACGGCACATAGGGCAGAACCACAATCTCAAAAACAGAAACCTTGCGTGCCAAAGTGGTACATATTGCAGAGATCACTGCTCTAAAATATATGGTTCTGTTTCCATAACAACACTTTTTACAATGACTGCTTATCAAGCCATCGACCAAACTACTTAGTCGCATCTTACGACATGCCTGGAAGGTCACAGTGACATGCTTGAAGGTCACAGCGACATGCCTGGAAGGTCACAGTGTCACTATTCTTTACTTCTCTCATAATGAGGCCCCGGTAACACACGAGAGAACTAAACTATAGTATAGCCTAAATCTAATCCAAACTAAACTAAAACCAAAAAACGTAAACTTAAACCCCTAAAAATAATCTGAACTAAACAAAACTATACCCTAAATCTAACAATCTAAACTAAACTAAAACAAACAAAAACTTAAACTAAACTAAAACCTAAACTAAAATAAAACTAAACTTCTTTGAATCCGGTATCTTATCTCTAGATTCCGAACACCAAAAAAAATAAATAAAAAAATTAATGGAGATAAATAATAAAAAAGAACACACATTAAACGTGTCCGACCTGACCCTTGTACATAATCTGGCAATCATCTCATCTCTTTAGCCATGTGCTGCCCAGTTCATTTCATTAGGAATTAATTAATCTTATTTACTTCCAAACCGACATCGGCTTTTGATAGAGCGGTTTTCAAGCTATGGGGACTTGGTTATCAACTGTCCAAAGCGATGATCTACAGAGATATTACCTCAAGATGTGGTTTACTTGCCGGTTCAGTGTTTCTTATGGGAAAAAAGACACAAGGATTTGTTCTTTGATTTTTATCGCATTTT
>JAVIAB010000159.1:42047645-42250127 GCA_032433765.1 Megaustenia siamemsis | reverse complement strand
GACGTGCTACGGAGTACATGCACGCGGCCAGCATTCTCCAAGAATTTATTTCAAGTAGAATATTTTTCCGTTCGCCAGCTTGTTACCTCTGACGAAGCCCCTAGAGACTAGGAACTGAATTTGCGTGTTAATCCGTTTTTCCCTGGCAACCGTGTGCACAGGTCCCTCGCCGCACAGGCAGATAACTCCGACTTCGGAGGTACTCATATTTTTTCCGTCGACGAGTAATTGACGTTTCAAGCCGGGCCTCGCTGCTGAGTCCAGGGGTGGTTGCGGCAGAGAGAAATCATAAATAAAAATCCCAACCGTGCAGCCGGGATTGAACCCACAATCTCACTGTCTCGAGGCGGCGTCTTGCCTTGAGACCAACCAGTCCCCCAGGGGAATATCAGGACACCTATGGGTTCGTCCGATGTGCAATGATAATGACCAACAAACAAACACAGACACACAAGATAACCTCTACAGAGATGAAATGTGTTAGACGAATGACATGAAACAGTCTGTGAGATAAGATCAGAAATGAAGAACTGAGAAAAAAGAGGAATAGACCCGCCACTGAATATATAAAGGAACAAACGGAATATTAGAAGCACTACGAAAGAAAAGGTAGCAGAGGTGAAAAGAAGAGTAAAGGACCACACATTTATATCTGTCCTCGACGCTGGAAGGTAAAATGAGGAAGGAAAGATGAATAAAAAAAACAATTCTGTACAGAAAATGAAACCAAAATAAGGATATCAAAAGCAAAAAGATCATTTGTTGCACTGGGAAACATATGAAAGTACAAATAAAATTAAGTTAAATACAAAAATAAAAATTGTGAACTCCAATGTTAAGTCAGTCCTATTATATGGCCGTGAAACATGGGGAACAACAAAATTGACAATCATGAAGATACAGACTTTCATTAATGGATACTTATGCAGAATAAGGATTGAAATGGCAGGACAAATTCAATAACATAGAATTATGGAAATGTACCAGTCAAATACAAGTGGATAGAGATACAGCGAGACGATGGCGCTGGATAGGACACACACTGCGGAAGCCAACTGAGAGTATTACACAACAGGCCGTTTTTTTGTAAACCCCAGGGAAAAGACAAAGAGGAAGACCAAGAAATTCTTGGAGTAGACGATAGAAGCAGAGATGAAGATGATGGGAAGACATGGAATGATCTTAAAAGAATGGCAAGAAACAGAACGGCTTGGAAAGTGTTTGTTGAAGACCTATGCTCCACAGGGAGCTGGAATGTTTGTTGAAGACCTATGTTCCACAGGGTGCTGAAAGTGTTGTTGAAGATCTCTCCCATGGGAGCTGAAAGTGTTTGTTGAAGATCTATGCTCCACAGGAGCCGAAAGTGTTTGTTGAAGACTATGCTCCACAGGGAGCTGAAAGTGTTTGTTGAAGACCTATGCTCCACAGGGAGCTGAAAGTGTTTGTTGAAGACCTATGCTCCACAGGGAGCTGAAAGTGTTTGTTGAAAACCTATGCTCCACAGGGAGCTGAAAGTGTTTGTTGAAGACCTATGCTCCACAGGGAGTTGAAAGTGTTTTTGAAGACCTATGCTCCACATGGAGCTGTAAAGTGTTTGTTGGGAAGACCTATGCTCCACAGGGAGCTGAAAGTGTTTGTTGAAGACCTATGCTCCACAGGAGCTGAAATGATTCACGAAGAAAAGGCAGCAGAGGTGAATAGAGAGCAAAGAAACGCAAATTATATCTCCCATGGACGCTGAAATGTAAAATGATGAAGGAAAGAGAAGAAAAGACGACCATTCTGTACACACTTGCATTCAATGAAAAACAAGCTGTGAAATTTGATTCAAAACATTATCAATTTATTATTATGTTGTTACGACAATGTCGTTTATGTTGAATACAGAAAAACTGATTCAAACCAACACACAACATGTGTTCCAACAACATACAGTAGACTGTTCCAAACAAAATATAGTAGTGTGTTCCAACCAACATACAGTAGAGTGTTCCAACCAACATACAGTAGACTGTTCCAAACAAAATATAGTAGTGTGTTCCAACCAACATACAGTAGACTGTTCCAAACAAAATATAGTAGTGTGTTCCAACCAACTACAGTAGACTGTTCCAAACAAAATATAGTAGTGTGTTCCAACCAACATACAGTAGACTGTTCCAAACAAAATATAGTAGTGTGTTCCAACCAACATACAGTAGACTGTTCCAAACAAAATATAGTAGTGTGTTCCAACCAACATACAGTAGACTGTTCCAAACAAAATATAGTAGTGTGTTCCAACCAACATACAGTAGAGTGTTCCAAACAAAATATAGTAGTGTGTTCCAACCAACATGCAGTAGACTGTTCCAAACAAAATATAGTAGTGTGTTCCAACCAACATACAGTAGAGTGTTCCAAACAAAATATAGTAGTGTGTTCCAACCAACATACAGTAGAGTGTTCCATCACACATATAGTAGTGTATTCCAACAAACATATAGTAGTGTATTCAACCAACATACAGTGTGTATTCCAACAAACATACAGTAGAGTATTCCATCAAACATATAGTAGTGTATTCCAAGAAACATATAATAGTGTATTTAAACCAACATACAGTAGTGTATTCAACAAACATACAGTAGAGTGTTCCAACCAACATACGGTAGTGTATTCCAACAAACATATAGTAGTGTATTCCAACAAAATATAGTAGTGTTTTCCAACAAAATAAAGTAGTGTATTCCAACAAACATATAGTAGTGTATTCCAACAAACATGTAGTAGTGTATTCCAACCAACATACAGTGTATTCCAACCAACATATAGTAGGTTGTTCCAACCAACATACAGTAGAGTGTCCAACTAACATATAGTAGTGTGTTCCAACCAACATACATAGAGTGTTCCAACCAACATACAGTAGTGTGTTATAACAAACATATAGTAGTGTATTCCAACCAACATACAGTATTGTATTCCAAACAACATACAGTAGTGTGTTGCAGCCAACATACAGTAGTGTGTTACAACCAACATATAGTAGTGTGTTCTAACAAATATGTAGTAGTGTGTTCCAACCAACATATAGTGGTGTATTCCAACCAACATTTAGTGTGTTCCAACCAACATACAGTAGTGTGTTCCAACCAACATATAGTAGTGTGTTCTAACAAATATATAGTGTGTTCCAACCAACATATAGTGGTGTATTCCAACCAACATTTAGTAGTGTGTTCCAACCAACATACAATAGAGTGTTCCAACCAACATATAGTAGTGTGTTCCAACCAACATACAATAGAGTGTTCCAACCAACATATAGTAGAGTGTTCCAACCAACATACAGTAGTGTGTTCCAACCAACTTACAGTAGTGTGTTCCAACCAACATACAGTTGAGTGTTCTAACCACATACAGTAGAGTGTTCCAACCAATATACAATGTGTGTTCTAACCAACATATAGTAGTGTATTCAACCAACATATAATAGTGTGTTCCAACCAACATATAGTAGTGTGTTCCAACCAACATACAGTAGTGTGTTACAACCAGCATACAATAGTGTGTTCCAATCAACATACAGTAGTGTGTTCCAACCAACATACAGTAGTGTGTTCCAACCAACATACAGTAGTGTGTTCAACCAACATACAATAGTGTGTTCCAACCAACATACAGTAGTGTGTTCCAATCAACATACAATAGTGTGTTCCAATCAACATACAGTAGTGTGTTCCAACAACATACAGTAGTGTGTTCCAACCAACATACAGTAGTGTGTTCCAACCAACATACAGTAGTGTGTTCCAACCAACATACAGTAGTGTGTTCTGTCTAGAGACAGAGATTCTTTCAGACGGGCTGTGGTGAATGTAACGTTCTGTGGGAGATCTGGCTAGAGACAGAGATTCTTTCATACGGGCTGTGGTGAATGTAACGTTCTGTGGGAGATCTGGCTAAGACAGAGATTCTTTCATACGGGCTGTGGTGAATTTAACGTTCTGTGGGAGATCTGGCTAGAGACAGAGATTCTTTCATACGGCTGTGGTGAATGTAACGTTCTATGGGAGATCTGGCTAGAGACAGAGATTCTTTCATACGGGCTGTGGTGAATGTAACGTTCTGTGGGAGATCTGGCTAGAGACAGAGATTCTTTCATACGGGCTGTGGTGAATGTAACGTTCTATGGGAGATCTGGCTACAGACAGAGATTCTTTCATACGGGCTGTGGTGAATGTAACGTTCTGTGGGAGATCTGGCTAGAGACCGAGATTCTTTAGGACGGGATGTGGGGAATGTAACGTTCTGTGGGAGATCTGGCTAGAGACAGAGATTCTTTCAGACAGGCTGTGGTGAATGTAACGTTCTGTGGGAGATCTGGCTACAGACAGAGATTCTTTCATACGGGCTGTGGTGAATGTAACGTTCTGTGGGAGATCTGGCTAGAGACCGAGATTCTTTAGGACGGATGTGGGGAATGTAACGTTCTGTGGGAGATCTGGCTAGAGACCGAGATTCTTTAGGACGGGATGTGGGGAATGTAACGTTCTGTGGGAGATCTGGCTAGAGACCGAGATTCTTTAGGACGGGATGTGGGGAATGTAACGTTCTGTGGGAGATCTGGCTAGAGACAGAGATTCTTTCATACGGGCTGTGGTGAATGTAACGTTCTGTGGGAGATCTGGCTAGAGACAGAGATTCTTTAGGACGGGATGTGGGGAATGTAACGTTCTGTGGGAGATCTGGCTAGAGACCGAGATTCTTTAGGACGGATGTGGGGAATGTAACGTTCTGTGGGAGATCTGGCTAGAGACCGAGATTCTTTCAGACGGGTTGGGTGAATGTGACGTTCTGTGGGAGATCTGGCTAGAGACAGAGATTCTTTCAGACGGACTGTGGTGAATGCAATATTCTGTGGGAGATCTGGCTAGAGTCAGAGATTCTTTCAGACGGACTGTGGTGAATGCAATATTCTGTGGGAGATCTGGCTAGAGACAGAGATTCTTTCAGACGGACTGTGGTGAATGCAATATTCTGTGGGAGATCTGGCTAGCGGTTCAAATTCTTTTAAAATGGCTGTGCTGATTTCAACGTTCCTTCAAGGACATTCGACCCGATGATATCTGTTAAACAAAGGAGTGACAGAAAGCAATGCTGTTTAAATAACAAGGTCTTCAAACTCTTGTCAACTAATGTGTAGAAACCAAACTCAAATTGACTGGTTGTAACTTACTGAGTGTTTGTGCGGACAAACTTGAACTGTTTCCACTTGTCCACAAGGACAGGGATCGTGTAGAGAAAGGGATTAGCGGCAGAGTTGATGGGAAGAACGATAACTGTTGTCCAGGCGTAAACCTCACTGTTGATCTCTTGACCACCCAGAGCTAGTAAACCCATAAATCCAATGGGAAACCAACAGAGAAAGTTGAAGAGAGCAACCAGAGAAAGTTGTTTGGCCACTAGAATATCTTCTGCCTTCCTGGAGGACGTGCTTGTTGCTGTCCGATTGATTCTGTTCTCGGACATGGCACGAAAGATGGCTCGTTGGCAGTAAATCAGGACGAAGCACAAGACGAGATTCAGAACGATAAACACGGCAAATGTGAACTGCCAGCCTTTGGGGCGTCTAGTCGTCAAAGGTAGTCCTATACACATTGCGTTGGATGAATTTATTTGAAAGCTAAACACGATTGGATCAATGCCAGAATAAAAGCTATGAGCCAAGACAACGAAATAGCCAATATTTTACCGAGTTTAGCAAACCTAACTTGACCGAACGGGAACTTCATTATCAGGTACCTGTCGAGAGTAATAAGAAAAACGAAGAAATCGACGACTCTCCTGAGAGAGTAGCCAGGAAACCAGCAAGTCTGCATGCAGCACTTCCTCTCCAGGTCTTGTCATACAGAACATAAAACGTCACGATAGTAATGATCTGCTCCAGCAATAATGAACAGATAGACCCCCATAACAAAGTCACATATACCCAAGTTTGTCACAAACAGGCCGTAACCTGTTCTGAGAACTGACGTTTCCAGACCCCACGATAGACAATCACCGCCATGTTTCCAAGAACTGCAAGAACAGCGACCACCCAGAGAAGAACACGTGAACGTCGACCCAAGAAGATCAAAACAAGAGGAAATTGCCTCATTTGGGGCGTGGCACGTGTAGTCGGGGATATTGCTTCCCCTGACCTGTGGACAGCACATCTCAAACGTGTCCGTGTACAGATGTTGACTGACAGTCAGGCCGTTAAAGAAATCTTCATCGAAACTCTCCACGCCCAGTCCGTAAATCTAACGTCTGTAAGTTCAGACTAGCAGGAAATATATTTGTGTATAAACTCTCGAGAAATGTAAACTTAAATTTAAATGTTTCAGTTTTTGAAGTGATTTATGAAACCTTATATCTAAATAGGACAAACGAGTGTGGATAAGTCCAATGTTTCTAGATAAGGTAGGTCTATGTATTTTACAACCTCAAGTTCTGAGTTGTATGAAAAGTTCAAACGACGAAGTCTTACAAGATTAAGCAGTGATAGAGCCCTGCCGTCAATGATCTGGAAGCGGTTGTAGCTTAAATCTAGCTCTTGAGTGAATTGTAGTGGATGGATACTTAATCGGTAAATAGTAAATTACATCTGGAAAACTTCGCAACTATTACCGCAGTCGGCATGGGCACGTTGTTCACAAATGAAGTTGATAAATCCACTCCGGACATGTCCAGATATTTCGTCTGAGGATCAAATGAAGGAAAAACGTTTAACGGAACAGATTTGTTGTAATTTGAGACGATGGCTGTCCCCGACACGCAGCGGAAACCTTCAACGCACTTCAAGTTACAGTCATCTTCGTCGTCTCTGCGTGGACAGTCCGGATGTCCGTTACATACGAGGTCAGGATGCAGGCATATCTTGCTACCCGAACAAGCAAAGTTGCCGGTACATGGACTTATATAGTCAGTCTCTTCGTCTTCTCCTGTAGGACAGTCCTGTGTCTCATCAAGGACATAATGTTGAGGGATACAGTATGTGCTAGGACACTTAAAGTATCCAACAAGACATTCAAGTCCTCACAGTGCTCTAGATGGGACATATCTCTACATCCTAGACATTCCCGTACATGTCTTGACATAAACACACTTGGGAGCCCAAATAGTGTGACCATTTCTGTTGCGACATGTGTCCGCTGTCTCCAGTCTACCGAAAGTCTCGTCTAGGGTCCTTCCTTCCCCGTACAGTCACGTGTCCATCGTTAAGTTGGGAGATGGAATACATTCGTTGTCGTTACAAATAAACGCGCAAGTCTCGTTTCTCTTGTGATATGCGTAGAGGTTCTCACTCTCATCGTTATATTCTTTACCGCTGCTGAAATCACAGACCAGACAGTCAATCTCGCCATCGTTGACCAGGTAAGGTAACAAGCAAGTCCCGTCACAACAAGAGATTCCGTCACACAAGTAATCGCTGTAAATAAAGGGCATAAAAAAAAAATTAATACAGAAATCGTCATCAATTTCATTGCTGCAGTCATATATACGATTACACACCAACGAGTATGAAACATAGCGAGGTTCCTGCGCGTTTACCCCGCAGTCAAAAACGGGAAATAACTCGTATTTATTTCACGAAGAAATTTTTGAAAATCTTTGTTGGCAAAGTTGTAAGCGACATTCACAATATTCTCTTTGTACGTCACAAAACCTCCACTCTCAAAGCCTGGTTAAAACTTGCATTCCGGCTGGTTTAAAGCCGGTCGGGGCCCTGTCCTCAATTCTCCGAGAGATCGATGCCTCACACAAGATGAGCGGAGTCAAAAACGAGCAAGGAATGTCTACCCATCCATCAACAAAATAATGTCTGGTTCTGGAGACGTTTGAGGCGTCATCGATGCTTCCACCCAAGTCAAACTGCCAGACTGCACATTTATAGCTGTACCCGCCAGATGGTTTACCAGGAAGCCAATGATTAACCACAAGAGGCCGTTTCACTGACCCCAGAACAGCTCCCATCGATATCTCCAGGAGTATCTACTTCTCTCTCTAAACAGACCAATCAAATTTGAGCCGAAAATGTAAAATTATTGCCTTCATTTTTCACTTCATTAAAATAAGAAAGTATTTTACTTTGTAAAAAGATCATCTCTTCTTTACTTCAATGGTTACTAGATTAGAATCTTCAACATGAGAACAAGCAGAATACGCCCTTCTCCGCTGCTTGCATTATCAGACTCCGACAGTTTGTAACAAGAGATTGAGTTAGCCCGACGTGATGTTCAAACTGCCACCATCCTTGCAAGCACTGGTTGCATATCGCTAGAGGTAATAAATGTTTGCCGGAACTGACGTGTTGCTGCCTACAAAAATGGAGTCCCTGAGATGAACAACTTCCGCTTTATGCTTTACTGACAACATCACAACAAAGACCTTTAATGGGGATCTTTGTTGTTGTAAAATGTGTGGTACAATTCTTCTTTCCTCAAACGGCCCAAATCGTCCCCACAGGAACACAACAGCGACACTGGTGACAGCCTGCCTGACTCCTCCATCTCGTCAAACAAACGGTGGACAAACTTTAATTTGAGTCCAAGAGTTTCATTGATGCTTTTATAATCTTGAAGCATGATCTGCTCCTCATCACACCCGTAGGACGTCACAACCTGGGAGTAAAATCTCCAGGAACTGACGTCAACACTGGGATTTTCAAGAGAAAATGAGTCACAGACTCCGCGAACAGAAAACGGGGAGTTGTCTTGTTGTGGGGCGTGGCCAACAAATGTTTCATCAAATCAGAGCACATCTTTTGTTCGTGTCTGTTGTTTTTATAAAAATACAGACACAAGACGTTCATGTCACTCATGGAGCAATCATCCAATGGAAAGTTGGCTGACTTGTCTGCTAAGGAAGCTGTGGAGTTAAACAATAAAACAACATAAATATATCATATTTTAATGATCGTCAACAAGGTAAAACATGTAATAAAAACAGTCTCCTTTCTTCTTTTTTCACTTCCTCTTGTACCCGTTTGGGTGTCGAGGGAGATACAAAGTTCTGGTTTTCGTCCTTTTGGTAACTTCAATCATTTTTAATTGATGCTGTTGCAGCACATTCTTTCAAGAATCAAACTACAGCAACCACCCCTGGTCTCAGCAACCACCCTGGTCTCAGCAACCACCCCTGGTCTCAGCAACCACCCCTGGTCTCAGCAACCACCCCTGGTCTCAGCAACCATCCCTGGTCTCAGCAACCACCCCTGGTCTCAGCAACCACCCCTGGTCTCAGCAACCACCCCTGGTCTCAGCAACCACCCCTGGTCTCAGCAACCACCCTGGTCTCAGCAACCACCCTGGTCTCAGCAACCACCCCTGGTCTCAGCAACCACCCTGGTCTCAGCAACCACCCCTGGTCTCAGCAACCACCCCTGGTCTCAGCAGCCAGGCCCGGCCTGAAACGTTAATTACTTACCTATGGAAAAAATACGAGCACCTCCGATGTAGGAATTATCTGCCTAAGCGACGAAGAACCCCTGTGCACACGGCTGCCAGGGAAAAACGGATTAACACTCAAATCTCTAGGGACTTCGCTAGAGGTGAAAGTTGGTGAACGAAACAACAATTCTGTATGTAGCTTGAGATTTGCTCAATCTCTACTTTTTCCTCTTATTTTATCATTTCTGATTCTGTCTTTTCTTGTTACTCCCATCACTTTTATCACATATCTGTGGTGACAAGCTTTCTTTTATGCTTAGTCGTAAATAACCATGAGATTAAAATAACCATGGCATTAAAATAACCATGATATTAAAATAACCATGACATTAAAATAACCATGACATTAAAATAACCATGACGTTAAAATAACTATGACATTAAAAAAACCATGATATTAAAATAACCATGATATTAAAATAACAATGACATTAAAATAACCACAAAATTAAAATAACCATGATATTAAAATAACCATGATATTAAAATAACCATGACATTAAAATAACCACAACATTAAAATAACCATGACGTTAAAATAACCAAAACATTAAAATAACAATGACATTAAAATAACCACAACATTAAAATAACCACAACATTAAAATAACCATGACGTTAAAATAACCATGACATTAAAATAACCATGACATTAAAATAACCATGACATTAAAATAACCATGACATTAAAAAAAACCATGACATTAAAATAACCATGACATTAAAATAACCATGATATTAAAATAACCATGATATTAAAATAACCACAACATTAAAATAACCAAACATTAAAAACCATGACGTTAAAATAACCACAACATTAAAATAACCATGACATTAAAATAACCATGATATTAAAATAACCATGATATTAAAATAACCACAACATTAAAATAACCACAACATTAAAAAAGCCATGACGTTAAAATAACCACAACATTAAAATAACCATGACATTAAAATAACCACAACATTAAAATAACCACAACATTAAAATAACCACAACATTAAAATAACCACAACATTAAAAAAACCATGGCGTTAAAATAACCACAACATTAAAATAACCATGACATTAAAAACCACAACATTAAAATAACCACAACATTAAAATAACCACAACATTAAAATAACCACAACATTAAAATAACCATGACGTTAAAATAACCGCAACATTAAAATAACCACAACATTAAAATAACCATGACGTTAAAATAACCGCAACATTAAAATAACCACAACAATAAAATAACCATGACATTAAAATAACCATGACATTAAAATAACCATGACGTTAAAATAGCAACAACATTAAAATAACCACAACATTAAAATAACCACAACATTAAAATAACCATGACATTAAAATAACCACAACATTAAAATAACCATGACATTAAAATAACCACAACATTAAAATAACCACAACATTAAAACAACCACAACATTAAATAACCACAACATTAAACAACCATGACATTAAAATAACCACAACATTAAAATAACCACAACATTAAAATAACCATGACATTAAAATAACCATGACGTTAAAATAACCACAACATTAAAATAACCATGATATTAAAATAACCACAACATTAAAATAACCATGACATTAAAATAACCATGACATTAAAATAACCACGACATTAAAATAACCACAACATTAAAAAAACCACAACATTAAAATAACCACAACATTAAAATAACCATGACAATAAAATAACCACAACATTAAAATAACCACAACATTAAAATAACCACAACATTAAAATAACCACAACATTAAAATAACCACAACATTAAAATAACCATGACAATAAAATAACCACAACATTAAAATAACCACAACATTAAAATAACCACAACATTAAAATAACCCCAAAATTAAAATGATCACGACATTAAAATAACCACAACATTAAAATAACCACAACATTAAAATAACCCCAACATTAAAATAACCACAACATTAAAATAACCACAACATTAAAATAACCACACCATTAAAACAACCACAACATTAAATAACCACAACATTAAAACAACCACAACATTAAAATAACCACAACATTAAAACAACCACGACATTAAAACAACCATGACATTAAAATAACCATGACATTAAAATAACCACAACATTAAAATAACCATGACATTAATATAACCACAACATTAAAACAACCACAACATTAAAATAACCACAACAATAAAATAACCCCAACATTAAAAAACCACAACAATAGAATAACCACAACATTAAAATAACCACAACATTAAAATAACCACAACATTAAAACAACCACAACATTAAAATAACCGCAACATTAAAACAACCATGACATTAAAATAACCCCAACATTAAAATAACCATGACATTAAAATAACCACAACATTAAAATAACCACAACATTAAAATAACCACAACATTAAAATAACCACAACATTAAAATAACCATGACATTAAAATAACCACAACATTAAAACAACCACACCATTAAAATAACCACAACATTAAAATAACCACAACATTAAAACAACCACAACATTAAAATAACCACACACATTAAATCAACCACAACATTAAAATAACCACAACATTAAAATAACCACAACATTAAAACAACCACAACATTAAAATAACCACAACATTAAAATAACCCAACATTAAAATAACCACAACATTAAAATAACCATGACATTAAAATAACCATGATATTAAAATAACCACAACATTAAAATAACCATGATATTAAAATAACCATGATATTAAAATGACTATGACATTAAATTGACTATGACATTAAAATATATAAAGCTGCCAAACCTAAAGAGAGACAAGACAAACTACGACGTTTCGTCAACATTCTTCATCAGGTATGTTTGCATTTCTCCAGTTAAAAAAAAAAAACAGTACCATCTTTTCAATTGGGTTTGACTACTTTCTTCTTTGACGAAGTTGCCAATGCTCATTAAAAAAACCACGTGATATTTCTTCCCAAGTTATTATTCATTCATTCATTCATTCATTCATTCATTCATTCATTCATTCATTCATTCATTCATTCATTCATTCATCATTCATGTTCCTTTTGAACCGAAGACAGTACATAGGGCGGAAGTCATAATTGTCCACAATTGATGATTTGGTGCTAGTTCTTGTTTGTTTCTTAGTCCCATGGTTGAGCCATCCCTATTTATTATTCTGCTTATCGATTCTCTTGGTCTGCCTTGTTTTCTTTTACCAGGTGGTTTCCACATGAATGCCTGACGGGGAAGTCTTTCTTTATTCATTCTTAGAACACGATCTATAATTAGATACTAAAATATAATAAAAATATAATAACACTTGTTTTAATCTAGTACAAAGGTGGGAATAATACGGCCCGCTGCCCACATCCGCCCCGCGTGGCACTTTTGGAGCACATGCGAGGTTGATCCAAATAAATTACTGTCCGCTCCGGCAATTGAGATAAAAAAAAAAGAAAAGGAATTAAAAATCAATACATAAGAGTAAGTAAAAAGAAGTAAAGAGCCCCGTCACCATACGCCAAGTGGCGTATGGGGAATATGTTATTATTGACCAATATTTTACAGACCTTCAGCACATGATTTTTGGGATTAATGTGGTCGGTATTACGCCCGCGCCACTTTACTTTCCCAGAAAAAAATCCGGTACCCATTTAAGGCTGGATGAACCCGGAAGCCGTCGGTTGGGATCGAACCCTACCTCTTGTTCTTTGTAGTCCAGTTCACTAACCATTGAGCTATCGCGGCTCCCAATCCTTCCTTCCTTCCTTCTACCTTTTAGCTCCAAGTGGAGCATAGGTCTTCAACAACACTTTCCAAGTCGTTCTGTTTTTTGCAATTCTTTTAAGATCATTCCATGTCTTCCCCATCATCTTCATCTCTGCTTCAATCTGTCTTCTACAAGAATTCCTTGGTCTTCCTCTTTGTCTTTTCCCCTGGGGATTCCAAAAAAGGGCCTGTTGTGTAATACTCTCAGTTGGCTTCCGTAGTGTGTGTCCTATCCATCGCCATCGTCTTCGCTGTATCTCTTTATCCACTGTATTTGACCGGTACATTTCCATAATTCCACGTTAGTGACTTTGTCCTGCCATTTCCATCCCTTTATTCTGCGCAAGCATCCATTAATGAAAGTCTGTACCTTCGTGATTGTCAATTTTGTTATTCTCCATGTTTCACAGCCATATAATAGAACCGACTTAACATTGGACTTGAAAATTTTTGTTTTTGTATTTAGCCTAATTTCTTTGGATTTCCATATGTTTCCCAGTGCAATGAAAGCTCCTCTTGCTTTTGATATCCTTATTTTGGTATCATTTTCTGTTCCTCCCTCTTTATCTATATTACTGCCCAGATATATATAAGATTGTACGTCTAGTAGAGGTATTTCTCCTAGTTTTATTTGGTTGTTGCCAACTGCATTAATTCTCATAATGTTGGTCTTATCTCTATTAATCTTTAGTCCTAGCTGTTGTGATCTCTCATCAAGTATGCTAATTTATCTTGCATCTGTTGGTGGCTGTGTGATAGGAGAGCTATGTCATCAGCAAAGTCTAAATCATCAAGTTGTTTGGTCAGTGACCACTGGATCCCATTTCTGTTGTTTGAGTTATTTTCATAATCCAATCTATGGCCAGTAGAAAGAGAAATGGAGACAGAAGGCATCCTTGCCTTACTCCTGTTCTTATTTCAAATGCTTCTGTAAGCTGTCCTTCATGCACCACACTAAATTTTGTTCCTTCATACATTGTTTTATCAGGTTAATAAACTTTATGGGGATTCCATAATGACTCAGCATCTTCCAAAGCATTCTTCTGTCTAAACTATCAAATGCCTTTTCGTAATCTATGAATCCAATATAAAGTGGGGATTTTAGTTCTAAACTTTGTTCAACTATTATACGTAGAGTAGTTATTTGATCAGCACATGATCTGTTCTTCCTAAAACCTGCTTGTTCATCTCTCAAGTGTTTATCTATAGCCTCTTTTAGTCTCTCCAGAATGATTCTGCCTAATATTTTTCCTGGCACTGATAGTAGCATAATTCCCCTATAATTTGTGCACTCCTGTAAACTTCCTTTCTTTGGTAGATTGATCATATAACCTTCTCTCCAGTCTTTAGGTATTTCTTCCCTCTCCCAAATTTTATCCAATAGATCATGTAACATCTTGGTAGAGGTGTTAATATCTGCTTTGATGGCTTCCAAAGGAATTTCATCTGGTCCTGTGGCTTTACCATCTTTTAATAGTTTGATAGCTTTCATTATTTCTTCTTTGCTTGGTTTTCCGCAGTTAACGTGTAACTCTTCTTCTGCTGGTAGTATATCTGGAGGATTATTTGAGCTGGTCTGTTCAAAAGTTCTTCAAAGTGCTCTTTCCATCTCTCCATTTGTTCCCTTATATTACTAAGCAGATTTCCTTTCTTATCTTTGGTAAATGCATTAATCTGTTTGTATTTTCCACCTAATTTCTTTGTGCTGTTGTACAGTTCTTTCATATTCCCTTTATTTGCTGCTTCTTCTGCCTCTTTAGCTAATTCATCTATATATTTCCTTTTATCTTCCTCTTATATATCCCTTTTAATGCATCTTCTCACTTCTTTGTTCACCTCTGTGTAAGCTTTCTGTGTCTTGGCTTTATTACTTCTTGTTTTGCTTTTATTTATGTCTGCTTTCTTGTTCTTTCTTTCTTTAATTTTATCCAGGGTCTCTGCTGTCATCCATGCCTTATTCTGGCGTTCTCTTTTCCCCAGTGTTTCTTCGCATGTCTCTTTCCATATATTTTTTACCTGTTTCCAATGATCTTCTATATTTATTGTATTTTCTAGTTGTTGGAGGACTTGGTATTTGTTTGATATTGTGACTGCGAATTTATCTTTAATTCCTTGTTCTTTAAGAAACCCTACATTGAAATACTTTCTACCTTTATTCGTTGTAGCATACCTTTTTAATTTAATTTTAAGTTTGGCTAACAGAAGATGATGGTCAGAAGCTACATCTGCCCCTCTATATACTTTTACATCCTGTAAGGATGACTTAAACTTATTATTAATACATATGTGATCAATTTGATTTTCCGTTCTATGATCTGGTGACACCCATGTAGCTTTGTGTATTCTTTTATGTTGGAATATTGTTCCTCCTAGGCTCATTTGATTAAGGGCGCAGAAATTCACAATTATCTCTCCATTCTCGTTTATATCTCCAAGTCCATGTTTTCCCATAATCTCTTCGAAGCCTCTGTTGTCTGATCCTACATTAGCATTTAGGTCTCCCATCAAGATTTTATAATATCCTTGGCTCGTCTTGTATCCATCTGACATTGTAGCTGTTTATAAAAATCATCTTTTTGATTGCGGTTCCCAATACATACGTTTAATTCATGCTTTTCTTCAATCGATGGTCAGGAACTTTTTTTTTTCACTAAGTTTGGCTCTTTTTTGGCCCTTGAGATACTACCTGGCCTATTGACTATTCATCTAGTGACCAACTGACACATAGGTCCTGGCCACATTTCCTCTCCCGGGAAATGACACCTCGCGAGTCTATCGCCATTTTCCAGATCAGAAGTACCAGCCAATGGGTGTGTTGTATGCCTGTGACGTCACTCGACGTACCAGCCAATGGCTGTGTTGTATGCCTGTGACGTCACTCGACGTGCCAGCCAATGGCTGTGTTGTGAACCTAAACTATATGGGTCAGAATTACAAGACAGTAAAATTTATAAAGTATAAAACGACATTGTAGATATAAACTTCAGGCGAAATAGATAGATAGATAGACAGACAGACAGGCAGGCAGGCAGGCAGGCAGGCAGGCAGACAGACAGACAGACAGACAGACAGGCAGACAGACAGGCAGGCAGACAGACAGACAGGCAGGCAGGCAGACAGACGGACAGGCAGGCAGGCAGACAGACAGACAGGCAGGCAGGCAGACAGACAGGCAGGCAGACAGACAGACAGACAGGCAATCAGGCAGGCAGGCAGACAGGCAGGCAGACAGATAGGCAGGCAGGCAGGCAGAAAGACAGACAGACAGACAGACAGACAGACAGACAGACAGACAGACAGACAGACAGACAGACAGACAGACAGATAGATAGATAGATAGATAGATAGATAGATAGATAGATAGATAGATAGATAGATAGATAGCCAGACAGGCAGGCAAGCAGGCAGACAACAGGCAAGCAGGCAGACAGACAGGCAGGTAGACAGGCAGACAGACAGACAGACAGATAGATAGATAGATATATAGATAGATAGATAGACAGACAGACAGATAGGTGGATGGGTGGGTGGGCGGGCGGGCGGGTGGGTGGGCGGGTGGGTATGGATGGGTGGATGGATGGATGGATGGATGGATGGATGGATGGATGGATGGATGGATGGATGGATGGATAGATAGAACATAAAAGTCTCATACTTTTTGAATGTTCACATTTATTTTGTTGAATTAAAATGTAATAGAGTAAGCTAATAATAGCACGGGGGAAGGTAACTAAATTGTTACCCGCTTCTCAATAGATAATAGCAGTAACAAATTGTAGCGGCCATCAGTGTTAAGACATAAAATTTAAGTATGGAAAATTTCCAGCCAGAATTAGAAGTTCACATAGGGGTAGTGGATACACAGAAAATGGGAAGGAGGTAATGTCCAGAATTGTTGGACGACACATAATAATTTAGGTCCATGGACATTTCCACGATTTCTACAACAGCAAGTTGGGGGAAATAACAATATAGCATGCGTTGACCCCATGACTTTGGCCCGTCTGATAAATAAGTTATCATCCAACTAACAGGAAAGGTCATTGTCATAAGGTAACCATTATTTAAGTAGGGCATAGAGATTCACGAAAACAAGGTGTTTTTATCAAACCATATGGACAGTTCAAGTATCGGTCACAGAATGGTGAGCAGCGACCAACTCAAGTGACCAGAAGAGCGCAAATGGTCACTTGGCGACAGTTTTGATTGGCAGCTGATTTTTAGACGAGGAGTTGTGGTTGGAGTATTTACTGCGAAGGCAGTTAGTAGAAGTTAAATTTTCAATTAGTCAGGAATGAGAATAGTCAAGATGTAGACTAAGTAAGCTTAGTCCGGCTTCGGCCGAACTGCCGAAGGCAGTTAGATAGAAGGTATACAGTTACAGTTAGTCAGAAGTTTACAGTTACAGTTACATAGAAGTTATACAGTTACAGTTAGTCAGAAGTTTACAGTTACAGTTAGTCAGAAGTTTACAGTTACAGTTAGTCAGAAGTTTACAGTTACAGTTAGTCAGAAGTTTACAGTTACAGTTAGTCAGAAGTTTACAGTTACAGTTAGTCAGAAGTTTACAGTTACAGTTAGTCAGAAGTTTACAGTTACAGTTAGTCAGAAGTTTACAGTTACAGTTAGTCAGAAGTTTACAGTTACAGTTAGAAGTTTACAGTTACAGTTAGTCTGAAGTTTAGAGTTACAGTTAGTCAGAAGTTTACAGTTACAGTTAGTCAGAAGTTTACAGTTACAGTTAGATAGAAGTTTACAGTTACAGTTAGTCTGAAGTTTACAGTTACAGTTAGTCAGAAGTTTACAGTTACAGTTAGTCAGAAGTTTACAGTTACAGTTAGTCAGAAGTTTACAGTTACAGTTAGATAGAAGTTTACAGTTACAGTTAGATAGAAGTTTACAGTTACAGGTAGTCAGAAGTTTACAGTTACAGTTAGATAGAAGTTTACAGTTACAGTTAGATAGAAGTTTACAGTTACAGTTAGTCAGAAGTTTACAGTTACAGTTAGATAGAAGTTTACAGTTACAATTAGTCAGAAGTTTACAGTTACAGTTAGATAGAAGTTTACAATTACAGTTAGTCAGAAGTTTACTGTTACAGTTAGTCAGAAGTTTACAGTTACAGTTAGTCAGAAGTTTACAATTACAGTTAGATAGAAGTTTACAGTTACAGCTAGATAGAAGTTTACAGTTACAGTTAGTCAGAAGTTTACAGTTACAGTTAGATAGAAGTTTACAGTTACAGTTAGATAGAAGTTTACAGTTACAGTTAGATAGAAGTTTACAGTTACAGTTAGTCAGAAGTTTACAGTTACAGTTAGATAGAAGTTTACAGTTACAGTTAGATAGAAGTTTACAGTTACAGTTAGTCAGAAGTTTACAGTTACAGTTAGATAGAAGTTTACAGTTACAATTAGTCAGAAGTTCACAGTTACAGTTAGATAGATGTTTACAATTACAGTTAGTCAGAAGTTTACAGTTACAGTTAGTCAGAAGTTTACAGTTACAGTTAGATAGAAGTTTACAGTTACAGTTAGATAGAAGTTTACAGTTACAGTTAGATAGAAGTTTACAATTACAGTTAGATAGAAGTTTACAGTTACAGTTAGATAGAAGTTTACAGTTACAGTTAGATAGAAGTTTACAGTTACAGTTAGATAGAAGTTTACAGTTACAGTTAGATAGAAGTTTACAGTTACAGTTAGTCAGAAGTTTACAGTTACAGTTAGATAGAAGTTTACAGTTACAGTTAGATAGAAGTTTACAGTTACA
Source organism: Megaustenia siamemsis (assembly GCA_032433765.1). Lineage (NCBI taxonomy): Eukaryota > Metazoa > Mollusca > Gastropoda > Stylommatophora > Ariophantidae > Megaustenia > Megaustenia siamemsis. Next base: position 42,231,081 of record JAVIAB010000159.1, on the reverse strand, counting down.
GTTAGTCAGAAGTTTACAGTTACAGTTAGTCAGAAGTTTACAGTTACAGTTAGATAGAAGTTTACAGTTACAATTAGTCAGAAGTTTACAGTTACAGTTAGAACACTTAGAGTTAGAACAGTCAAAACAGTTGAGAAATTATTAGTAGAAGTTGATAGAGAGTGGGCGTATAGGAATGAAAATATGAACTTTAGTGTTGTGCAAGTGCTTAAGAGTAATTCAAGATGTTTCACATTCCTCATGAACGTAAGTTGAATAAGGTTGTATGCAAGATATGCACTTGGGACGGATCATAGTCATCGGCGGTAGCTTCAGGGAAGTCCCGAATTAATTAACATTAATTTAAGATAAGTGAAAAGAATAGTGACACTGTGACCTTCCAGGCATTTCGTAAGAGGGGACTAAGGAGTTGATCGATGGCTTAGCAAGCTGTCATTGTAAAAAGCATTGTTATGGAAACAGACCATAGATTTTAGAAGCAGTTATCTCTGCAATATGTCCCATTTTGACACGCAAGGTTTCTGTTTTTGAGATTGTGGTTCGGCCCTATGTGCTGTCTTCGGCTCAAAAGGACAATACATAGATAGAAGTGCATCCACCACTAGTCGATCATTGTGCCAAGAGATCAATAAACTTGATGATCGTTATGTATTGAGAGAAAAAGAGTCTGTCATGATTTACATGTTGTGATCAACAAAAATAAATATGATGTGCTGTCAAGTTATAAAGTAATATCGGAAGCAAGAAACAATAAATATACAATAACAAAATGAGCAAGTGAAGCCATACATGTTTGCCAAAATTTAGAATAATTGTGTTAAATGTTAGATAATTGTGTTCAATGTAAGACTAATTGTGTTAAATGTTAGACTAATTGTGTTAAATGTTAGACTAATTGTGTCAAATGTTAGACTAATTGAGTTAAATGTAAGACTGATTGTGCCAAATGTTAGACTAATTGTGTTAAATGTAAGACTAATTGTGTTAAATGTTAAACTAATTGTACCAAATGTTAGACTAATTGTGTTAAATGTAAGACTAATTGTGTTAAATGTTAGACCATTCGTGTCAAATGTTAGACTAATTGTGTTAAATGTGAGACTAATTGTGTCAAATGTTACACTAATTGTGTCAAATGTAAGACTAATTCTGACAAATGTAAGACTAATTCTGACAAATGTAAGACTAATTGTGTTATATGTTAGACTAATTGTGTCAAATGTAAGACTAATTCTGACAAATGTAAGACTAATTGTGTAAAATGTTAGGATATTTGTGTCAAATTTTATACTAATTGTGTAAAATGTTAAACTAATTGTGTCAAATGTTATACTAATTGTGTAAAATGTTAAACTAATTGTGTCAAATGTTAGACTAATTGTGTAAAATGTTAAACTAATTGTGTCAAATGTTAGACTAATTGTGTCAAATGTTAGACTAATTCTGACAAATGTTGGAATAATTGTGTCAAATGTTAGACTAATTGTGCCAAATGTTGGACTAAATGTGTCAAATGTTGGACTAATTGGATCAAATGTTAGACTAATTGTGGCAAATGTTAGGCTAATTGTGTCAATTGTTAGACTAATTGTGTTAAATGTTAAACTAATTGTGTCAAATGTTAGACTAATTGTGTCAAATGTTAGACTAATTGTGTCAAATGTTAGAAAAATTTTGCCAAATGTTAGACTAATTGTGTCAAATGGTAGACCAATTCTGGCAAATTTTAGACTAATTGTGTCGAATGTCAAAATATTTTGTCAACTGTTAGACTAATTGTGTTAAATGTTAGACTAATTGTGTTAAATGTTAGACTAATTGTGTCAAATGTTAGACTAATTGAGTTAAATGTAAGACTGATTGTGCCAAATGTTAGACTAATTGTGTTAAATGTAAGACTAATTGTGTTAAATGTTAAATTAATTGTACCAAATGTTAGACTAATTGTGTTAAATGTAAGACTAATTGTGTTAAATGTTAGACCATTAGTGTAAAATGTTAGACTAATTGTGTTAAATGTGAGACTAATTGTGTCAAATGTTACACTAATTGTGTCAAATGTAAGACTAATTCTGACAAATGTAAGACTAATTCTGACAAATGTAAGACTAATTGTGTTATATGTTAGACTAATTGTGTCAAATGTAAGACTAATTCTGACAAATGTAAGACTAATTGTGTAAAATGTTAGGATATTTGTGTCAAATTTTATACTAATTGTGTAAAATGTTAAACTAATTGTGTCAAATGCTATACTAATTGTGTAAAATGTTAAACTAATTGTGTCAAATGTTAGACTAATTGTGTAAAATGTTAAACTAATTGTGTCAAATGTTAGACTAATTGTGTCAAATGTTAGACTAATTCTGACAAATGTTGGAATAATTGTGTCAAATGTTAGATTAATTGTGCCAAATGTTGGACTAATTGTGACAAATGTTAAACTAATTGTGTCAAATGTTAGACTAATTGTGTCAAATGTAAACTAATTGTGTCAAATATTAGACTAATTGGATCAAATGTTAAACTAATTGTTTCAAATGTTGGACTAATTGTGTCAAATGTTGGACTAATTGTGCCAAATGTTAAACTAATTGTGTCAAATGTTAGACTAATTGGATCAAATGTTAGACTAATTGTGGCAAATGTTAGGCTAATTGTGTCAATTGTTAGACTAATTGTGTTAAATGTTAAACTAACTGTGTCAAATGTTAGACTAATTGTGTCAAATGTTAGACTAATTGTGTCAAATGTTAGAAAAATTTTGCCAAATGTTAGACTAATTGTGTCAAATGGTAGACCAATTCTGGCAAATTTTAGACTAATTATGTCGAATGTCAAAATATTTTGTCAACTGTTAGACTAATTGTGTTAAATGTTAGACTAATTGTGTCAAATGTTACAATATTTTGTCAAATATTAGACTAATTGTGTCAAATGTTAGACTAATTGTGTCAAATCTTACAATATTTTGTCAAATGTTAGACTAATTGTGTCAAATGTTAGACTATTTGTGTCAAATGTTAGACTAATTGTGTCAAATTTTAGACTAATTGTGACAAATGTTAGACTAATTGGATCAAATGTTATACTAATTGTGTCAAATGTTAAACTAATTGTGTCAAATTTTAGACTTATTGTGTCAATTGTTAGACTAATTGGATCAAATGTTAGACTAATTGTGCCAAATGTTAGGCTAATTGTGTCAATTCTTAAACTAAATTGTGTTAAATGTTAAACTAATTGTGTCAAATGTTAGACTAATTGTGTCAAATGTTAGACAAATTTTGCCAAATGTTAGACTAATTGTGTCAAATGGTAGACCAATTCTGGTAAATTTTAGACTAATTGTGTCGAATGTCAAAATATTTTGTCAACTGTTAGACTAATTGTGTTAAATGTTAGACTAATTGTGTCAAATGTTACAATATTTTGTCAAATGTTAGACTAATTGTGTCAAATGTTAGACTAATTTTGTCAAATCTTACAATGTTTTGTCAAATGTTAGACTAATTATGTCAAATGTTAGACTAATTGTGTCAAATGTTAGACTAATTGTGTCAAATTTTAGACTAATTGTGACAAATGTTAGACTAATTGGATCAAATGTTAGACTAATTGTGTCAAATGTTAGACTAATTGTGCCAAATGTTGGACTAATTGTGTCAAATGTAAGACTAATTGTGTCAAATGTTAGACTAATTGTGTCAAATGGTAGACTACTTGTTTCAAATGGTAAACTAATTGTGCCTAATGTTAAACTAATTATGTCAAATGTTAGACTAATTGTGTCAAATGGTAGACTAATTGTGCCAAATTTTAAGTTAATTGTGTGAAATGTTAGACTATTTGTGTCAAATGTTAGACTAATTGTGTCAAATGGTAGACTAATTGTGTCAAATGTTTAGCTATTTGTGCCAAATGTTAGACTAATTGTGTCAAATGTTGGACTAATTGTGTCAAATGTAAGACTAATTGTGCCAAATGTTAGACTAATTGTGTTAAATGTAAGACTAATTGTGTTAAATGTTAAACTAATTGTGCCAAATGTTAAAATATTTTTATCAACTGTTAGACTAATTGTGTCAAATCTTAAAATATTTTGTCAAATATTAGACTAATTGTGTCAAATGTTAAAATATTTTGTCAACTGTTAGACTAATTGTGTCAAATGTTAAAATATTTTGTCAACATTTAGACTAATTGTGTCAAATGTTATACTAATTGTGTCAAATGTTAGACTAATTGTGACAAATGTTGGAATAATTGTGTCAAATGTTAAACTAATTGTGTCAAATGTTAGACTAATTGTGTTAAATGTTAAAATATTTTGTCAACTGTTAGACTAATTGTGTCAAATGTTAGACTAATTGTGTCAAATGTTAAACTAATCGTGTCAAATGTTAAACTAATTGTGTCAAATGTTAAACTAATTGTGTCAAATGTTAGACTAATTGTGTCAAATGTTACAATATTTTGTCAAATGTTAGACTAATTGTGTCAAATGTTAGACTAATTGTGTCAAATGTTACAATATTTTGTCAAATGTTAGACTAATTGTGTTAAATGTAAGACTAATTGTGTTAAATGTTAAAGTAATTGTGCCAAATGTTAGACTAATTGTGTTAAAAGTAAGACTAATTGTGTTAAATGTTAGACCATTTGTGTCAAATGTTAGACTAATTGTGTTAAATGTTAGACTAATTGTGTCAAATGTTATGCTAATTGTGTCAAATTTTATACTATTTGTGTCAAATGTTATACTAATTGTGTCAAATGTTAAACTAATTGTGTCAAATTTTAGACTAATTGTGACAAATGTTAGACTAATTGGATCAAATGTTATACTAATTGTGTCAAATGTTAAACTAATTGTGTCAAATTTTAGACTAATTGTGTCAATTTTTAGACTAATTGGATCAAATGTTAGACTAATTGTGCCAAATGTTAGGCTAATTGTGTCAATTCTTAGACTAAATTGTGTTAAATGTTAAACTAATTGCGTCAAATGTTAGACTAATTGTGTCAAATGTTAGACAAATTTTGCCAAATGTTAGACTAATTGTGTCAAATGGTAGACCAATTCTGGTAAATTTTAGACTAATTGTGTCGAATGTCAAAATATTTTGTCAACTGTTAGACTAATTGTGTTAAATGTTAGACTAATTGTGTCAAATGTTACAATATTTTGTCAAATGTTAGACTAATTGTGTCAAATGTTAGACCAATTTTGTCAAATCTTACAATGTTTTGTCAAATGTTAGACTAATTGTGTCAAATGTTAGACTAATTGTGTCAAATGTTAGACTAATTGTGTCAAATTTTAGACTAATTGTGACAAATGTTAGACTAATTGGATCAAATGTTAGACTAATTGTGTCAAATGTTAGACTAATTGTGCCAAATGTTGGACTAATTGTGTCAAATGTAAGACTAATTGTGTCAAATGTTAGACTAATTGTGTCAAATGGTAGACTAATTGTGCCAAATGTTAAGTTAATTGTGTGAAATGTTAGACTATTTGTGTCAAATGTTAGACTAATTGTGTCAAATGGTAGACTAATTGTGTCAAATGTTTAGCTATTTGTGCCAAATGTTAGACTATTTGTGTCAAATGTTGGACTAATTGTGTCAAATGTAAGACTAATTGTGCCAAATGTTAGACTAATTGTGTTAAATGTAAGACTAATTGTGTTAAATGTTAAACTAATTGTGCCAAATGTTAAAATATTTTGTCAACTGTTAGACTAATTGTGTAAAATGTTAAAATATTTTGTCAACTGTTAGACTAATTGTGTCAAATGTTAAAATATTTTGTCAACATTTAGACTAATTGTGTCAAATGTTATACTAATTGTGTCAAATGTTAGACTAATTGTGACGAATGTTGGACTTATTGTGTCAAATGTTAAACTAATAGTGTCAAATGTTAGACTAATTGTGTTAAATGTTAAAATATTTTGTCAACTGTTAGACTAATTGTGTCAAATGTTAGACTAATAGTGTCAAATGTTAAACTAATCGTGTCAAATGTTAAACTAATTGTGTCAAATGTTAAACTAATTGTGTCAAATGTTATGCTAATTGTGACAAATGTTGGACTAATTGTGTCAAATGTTAAACTAGTTGTGTCAAATGTTAGACTAATTGTGTCAAATGTTACACTAATTGTGTCAAATGTTAAACTAATTGTGTCAAATGTTAAACTAATTGTGTCAAATGTTAAACTAATTGTGTCAAATGTTATGCTAATTGTGACAAATGTTGGACTAATTGTGTCAAATGTTAAACTATTTGTGTCAAATGTTAGACTAATTGTGTCAAATGTTAAACTAATTGTGTCAAATGTTAAACTAATTGTTAAAAATGTTAGACTAATTGTGACAAATGTTAAACTATTTGTGTCAAATGTTAGACTAATTGTGTTAAATGTTAGACTAATTGTGTCAAATGTTATACTAATTGTGTCAAATTTTATACTAATTGTGTCAAATGTTATACTAATTGTGTCAAATGTTAAACTAATTGTGTCAAATTTTAGACTAATTGTGACAAATGTTAGACTAATTGGATCAAATGTTATACTAATTGTGTCAAATGTTAAACTAATTGTGTCAAATTTTAGACTAATTGTGTCAATTGTTAGACTAATTGGATCAAATGTTAGACTAATTGTGCCAAATGTTAGGCTAATTGTGTCAATTCTTAGACTAAATTGTGTTAAATGTTAAACTAATTGTGTCAAATGTTAGACTAATTGTGTCAAATGTTAGACAAATTTTGCCAAATGTTAGACTAATTGTGTCAAATGGTAGACCAATTCTGGTAAATTTTAGACTAATTGTGTCGAATGTCAAAATATTTTGTCAACTGTTAGACTAATTGTGTTAAATGTTAGACTAATTGTGTCAAATGTTACCATATTTTGTCAAATGTTAGACTAATTGTGTCAAATGTTAGACTAATTTTGTCAAATCTTACAATGTTTTGTCAAATGTTAGACTAATTGTGTCAAATGTTAGACTAATTGTGTCAAATGTTAGACTAATTGTGTCAAATTTTAGACTAATTGTGACAAATGTTAGACTAATTGGATCAAATGTTAGACTAATTGTGTCAAATGTTAGACTAATTGTGCCAAATGTTGGACTAATTGTGTCAAATGTAAGACTAATTGTGTCAAATGTTAGACTAATTGTGTCAAATGGTAGACTAATTGTGCCAAATGTTAAGTTAATTGTGTGAAATGTTAGACTATTTGTGTCAAATGTTAGACTAATTGTGTCAAATGGTAGACTAATTGTGTCAAATGTTTAGCTATTTGTGCCAAATGTTAGACTAATTGTGTCAAATGTTGGACTAATTGTGTCAAATGTAAGACTAATTGTGTCAAATGTTAGACTAATTGTGACAAATTTTAAACTAATTGTGTCAAATGTTAGACTAATTGTGTCAAATGTTTGACTAATTGTGTCAAATATTGGACTAATTGTGTCAAATGTTAGACTAATTGTGACAAATGTTAGACTAATTGTGACAAATGTTAGACTAATTGTGTCAAATGTTGGACTAATTGTGTCAAATGTTGGACTAATTGTGACAAATGTTAGACTAATTGGGTCAAATGTAAGGCTAATTGTGTCAAATGTTAAACTAATTGTGTCAAATTTTAGACTAATTGTGTCAATTGTTAGACTAATTGGATCAAATGTTAGACTAATTGTGCCAAATGTTAGGCTAATTGTGTCAATTGTTAGACTAAATTGTGTTAAATGTTAAACTAATTGTGTCAAATGTTATACTTATTGTGTTAAATGTTAGACTAATTGTGAAAAATTTTAAACTAATTGTGTCAAATGTTAAACTAATTGTGTCAAATGTTAAACTAATTGTTAAAATGTTAGACTAAATGTGTCAAATGTTAGACTAATTGTGTCAAATGTTAGACTAATTGTGTCAACTGTTAGACTAATTGTGTTAAATGTTAGACTAATTGTGTTAAATGTTAAAGTAATTGTGCCAAATGTTAGACTAATTGTGTTAATTTAAGACTAATTGTATTAAATGTTAGACCATTTGTGTCAAATGTTATACTAATTGTGTTAAATGTTAGACTAATTGTGTCAAATTTTAGACTAATTGTGACAAATGTTAGACTAATTGTGTCAAATGTTAGGCTAATTGTGTCAAATGTTATACTAATTGTGTCAAATGGTAGACTAATTGTGCCAAATGTTAAACTAATTGTGTCAAATGTTAGACTAATTGTGTCAAATGTTGGACTAATTGTGTCAAATGTTATACTAATTGTGTCAAATGTTAGACTAATTGTGACAAATTTTAAACTAATTGTGTCAAATGTTAGACTAATTGTGTCAAATGTTAGACTAATTGTGTCAAATGTTAGACAAATTTTGCCAAATGTTAGACTAATTGTGTCAAATGGTAGACCAATTCTGGTAAATTATAGACTAATTGTGTCGAATGTCAAAATATTTTGTCAACTGTTAGACTAATTGTGTTAAATGTTAGACTAATTGTGTCAAATGTTACAATATTTTGTCAAATGTTAGACTAATTGTGTCAAATGTTAGACTAATTTTGTCAAATCTTACAATGTTTTGTCAAATGTTAGACTAATTGTGTCAAATGTTAGACTAATTGTGTCAAATGTTAGACTAATTGTGTCAAATTTTAGACTAATTGTGACAAATGTTAGACTAATTGGATAAAATGTTAGACTAATTGTGTCAAATTTTAGACTAATTGTGCCAAATGTTGGACTAATTGTGCCAAATGTTAAACTAATTATGTCAAATGTTAGACTAATTGTGTCAAATGGTAGACTAATTGTGCCAAATGTTAAGTTAATTGTGTGAAATGTTAGACAATTTGTGTCAAATGTTAGACTAATTGTGTCAAATGGTAGACTAATTGTGTCAAATGTTTAGCTATTTGTGCCAAATGTTAGACTAATTGTGTCAAATGTTGGACTAATTGTGTCAAATGTAAGACTAATTGTGCCAAATGTTAGACTAATTGTGTTAAATGTAAGACTAATTGTGTTAAATGTTAAACTAATTGTGCCAAATGTTAAAATATTTTGTCAACTGTTAGACTAATTGTATCAAATGTTAAAATATTTTGTCAACTGTAAGACTAATTGTGTCAAATGTTAAAATATTTTGTCAACATTTAGACTAATTGTGTCAAATGTTATACTAATTGTGTCAAATGTTAGACTAATTGTGACAAATGTTGGACTAATTGTGTCAAATGTTAAACTAATTGTGTCAAATGTTAGACTAATTGTGTTAAATGTTAAAATATTTTGTCAACTGTTAGACTAATTGTGTCAAATGTTAGACTAATTGTGTCAAATGTTAAACTAATCGTGTCAAATGTTAAACTAATTGTGTCAAATGTTAAACTAATTGTGTCAAATGTTATGCTAATTGTGACAAATGTTGGACTAATTGTGTCAAATGTTAAACTAGTTGTGTCAAATGTTAGACTAATTGTGTCAAATGTTACACTAATTGTGTCAAATGTTAAACTAATTGTGTCAAATGTTAAACTAATTGTGTCAAATGTTAAACTAATTGTGTTAAATGTTAGACTAATTGTGACAAATGTTGGACTAATTGTGTCAAATGTTAAACTATTTGTGTCAAATTTTAGACTAATTGTGTCAAATGTTAAACTAATTGTGTCAAATGTTAAACTAATTGTTAAAAATGTTAGACTAATTGTGACAAATGTTAAACTATTTGTGTCAAATGTTAGACTAATTGTGTCAAATGTTAAAATATTTGTCAAATGTTAGACTAATTGTGACAAATGTTGGACTAATTGTGTCAAATGTTTTACTATTTGTGTCAAATGTTAGACTAATTGTGTCAAATGTTAAACTAATTGTGTCAAATGTTAAACTAATTGTTAAAAATGTTAGACTAAATGTGTCAAATGTTAGACTAATTGTGTCAAATGTTAGACTAATTGTGTCAACTGTTAGACTAATTGTGTTAAATGTTAGACTAATTGTGTTAAATGTAAGACTAATTGTGTTAAATGTTAAAGTAATTGTGCCAAATGTTAGACTAATTGTGTTAATTTAAGACTAATTGTATTAAATGTTAGACCATTTGTGTCAAATGTTATACTAATTGTGTCAAATGGTAGACTAATTGTGCCAAATGTTAAACTAATTGTGTCAAATGTTAGAATAATTGTGTCAAATGTTGGACTAATTGTGTCAAATGTTATACTAATTGTGTCAAATGTTAGACTAATTGTGTCAAATATTGGACTAATTGTGTCAAATGTTAGACTAATTGTGACAAATGTTAGACTAATTGTGACAAATGTTAGACTAATTGTGTCAAATGTTGGACTAATTGTGTCAAATGTTAGACTAATTGTGACAAATGTTAGACTAATTGGGTTAAATGTAAGGCTAATTGTGTCAAATGTTAAACTAATTGTGTCAAATTTTAGACTAATTGTGTCAATTGTTAAACTAATTGGATCAAATGTTAGACTAATTGTGCCAAATGTTAGGCTAATTGTGTCAATTGTTAGACTAAATTGTGTTAAATGTTAAACTAATTGTGTCAAATGTTAGACTAATTGTGTCAAATGTTAGACAAATATTGCCAAATGTTAGACTAATTGTGTCAAATGGTAGACCAATTCTGGTAAATTTTAGACTAATTGTGTCGAATGTCAAAATATTTTGTCAACTGTTAGACTAATTGTGTTAAATGTTAGACTAATTGTGTCAAATGTTACAATATTTTGTCAAATGTTAGACTAATTGTGTCAAATGTTAGACTAATTTTGTCAAATCTTACAATGTTTTGTCAAATGTTAGACTAATTGTGTCAAATGTTAGACTAATTGTGTCAAATGTTAGACTAATTGTGTCAAATTTTAGACTAATTGGGACAAATGTTAGACTAATTGGATCAAATGTTAGACTAATTGTGTCAAATGTTAGACTAATTGTGCCAAATGTTGGACTAATTGTGTCAAATGTAAGACTAATTGTGTCAAATGTTAGACTAATTGTGTCAAATGGTAGACTAATTATTTCAAATGGTAAACTAATTGTGCCAAATGTTAAACTAATTATGTCAAATGTTAGACTAATTGTGTCAAATGGTAGACTAATTGTGCCAAATGTTAAGTTAATTGTGTGAAATGTTAGACTATTTGTGTCAAATGTTAGACTAATTGTGTCAAATGGTAGACTAATTGTGTCAAATGTTTAGCTATTTGTGCCAAATGTTAGACTAATTGTGTCAAATGTTGGACTAATTGTGTCAAATGTAAGACTAATTGTGCCAAATGTTAGACTAATTGTGTTAAATGTAAGACTAATTGTGTTAAATGTTAAACTAATTGTGCCAAATGTTAAAATATTTTGTCAACTGTTAGACTAATTGTGTCAAATGTTAAAATATTTTGTCAACTGTTAGACTAATTGTGTCAAATGTTAAAATATTTTGTCAACTGTTAGACTAATTGTGTCAAATGTTAAAATATTTTGTCAACATTTAGACTAATTGTGTCAAATGTTATACTAATTGTGTCAAATGTTAGACTAATTGTGACAAATGTTGGACTAATTGTGTCAAATGTTAAACTAATTGTGTCAAATGTTAGACTAATTGTGTTAAATGTTAAAATATTTTTTCAACTGTTAGACTAATTGTGTCAAATGTTAGACTAATTGTGTCAAATGTTAAACTAATCATGTCAAATGTTAAACTAATTGTGTCAAATGTTAAACTAATTGTGTCAAATGTTATGCTAATTGTGACAAATGTTGGACTAATTGTGTCAAATGTTAAACTAGTTGTGTCAAATGTTTGACTAATTGTGTCAAATGTTACACTAATTGTGTCAAATGTTAAACTAATTGTGTCAAATGTTAAACTAATTGTGTCAAATGTTAAACTAATTGTGTCAAATGTTAGACTAATTGTGACAAATGTTGGACTAATTGTGTCAAATGTTTTACTATTTGTGTCAAATGTTAGACTAATTGTGTCAAATGTTAAACTAATTGTGTCAAATGTTAAACTAATTGTTAAAAATGTTAGACTAATTGTGACAAATGTTAAACTTTTTGTGTCAAATGTTAGACTAATTGTGTCAAATGTTAAAATATTTGTCAAATGATAGACTAATTGTGACAAATGTTGGACTAATTATGTCAAATGTTTTACTATTTGTGTCAAATGTTAGACTAATTGTGTCAAATGTTAAACTAATTGTGCCAAATGTTAAACTAATTGTTAAAAATGTTAGACTAAATGTGTCAAATGTTAGACTAATTGTGTCAAATGTTTGACTAATTGTGTCAACTGTTAGACTAATTGTGTTAAATGTTAGACTAATTGTGTTAAATGTAAGACTAATTGTGTTAAATGTTAAAGTAATTGTGCCAAATGTTAGACTAATTGTGTTAATTTTAGACTAATTGTATTAAATGTTAGACCATTTGTGTCAAATGTTATACTAATTGTGTTAAATGTTAGACTAATTGTGTCAAATTTTAGACTAATTGTGACAAATGTTAGACTAATTGTGTTAAATGTTAGGCTAATTGTGTCAAATGTTATACTAATTGTGTCAAATGGTAGACTAATTGTGCCAAATGTTAAACTAATTGTGTCAAATGTTAGACTAATTGTGTCAAATGTTGGACTAATTGTGTCAAATGTTATACTAATTGTGTCAAATGTTAGACTAATTGTGACAAATTTTAAACTAATTGTGTCAAATGTTAGACTAATTGGGTCAAATGTAAGGCTAATTGTGTCAAATGTTTTACTAATTGTTTCAAATGTTGGACTAATTGTGTCAAATGTAAGACTAATTGTGTCAAATGTTAGACTAATTGTGTCAAATAGTAGACTAATTGTGTCAAATTGTAGACTAATTGTGCCAAATGTTGGACTAATTGTGTCAAATTTAAGACAAAAAATTGTGTCAAATGTAAGACTAATTGCGTCAAATGTTAAACTAATTGTTAAAAATGTTAGACTAATTGTGACAAATGTTAAACTATTTGTGTCAAATGTTAGACTAATTGTGTCAAATGTTAAAATATTTGTCAAATGTTAGACTAATTGTGACAAATGTTAGACTAATTGTGACAAATGTTAGACTAATTGTGTCAAATGTTGGACTAATTGTGTCAAATGTTAGACTAATTGTGACAAATGTTAGACTAATTGGGTCAAATGTAAGGCTAATTGTGTCAAATGTTAAACTAATTGTGTCAAATTTTAGAATAATTGTGTCAATTGTTAGACTAATTGGATCAAATGTAAGACTAATTGTGCCAAATGTTAGGCTAATTGTGTCAATTGTTAGACTAAATTGTGTTAAATGTTAAACTAATTGTGTCAAATGTTAGACTAATTGTGTCAAATGTTAGACAAATATTGCCAAATGTTAGACTAATTGTGTCAAATGGTAGACCAATTCTGGTAAATTTTATACTAATTGTGTCGAATGTCAAAATATTTTGTCAACTGTTAGACTAATTGTGTTAAATGTTAGACTAATTGTGTCAAACGTTACAATATTTTTTCAAATGTTAGACTAATTGTGTCAAATGTTAGACTAATTTTGTCAAATCTTACAATGTTTTGTCAAATGTTAGACTAATTGTGTCAAATGTTAGACTAATTGTGTCAAATGTTAGACTAATTGTGTCAACTGTTAGACTAATTGGGACAAATGTTAGACTAATTGGATCAAATGTTAGACTAATTGTGTCAAATGTTAGACTAATTGTGCCAAATGTTGGACTAATTGTGTCAAATGTAAGACTAATTGTGTCAAATGTTAGACTAATTGTGTCAAATGGTGGACTAATTATTTCAAATGGTAAACTAATTGTGCCAAATGTTAAACTAATTATGTCAAATGTTAGACTAATTGTGTCAAATGGTAGACTAATTGTGCCAAATGTTAAGTTAATTGTGTGAAATGTTAGACTATTTGTGTCAAATGGTAGACTAATATTGTCAAATGTTTAGCTATTTGTGCCAAATGTTAGACTAATTGTGTCAAATGTTGGACTAATTGTGTCAAATGTAAGACTAATTGTGCCAAATGTTAGACTAATTGTGTTAAATGTAAGACTAATTGTGTTAAATGTTAAACTAATTGTGCCAAATGTTAAAATATTTTGTCAACTGTTAGACTAATTGTGTCAAATGTTAAAATATTTTGTCAACTGTTAGACTAATTGTGTCAAATGTTAAAATATTTTGTCAACTGTTAGACTAATTGTGTCAAATGTTAAAATATTTTGTCAACTGTTAGACTAATTGTGTCAAATGTTAAAATATTTTGTCAACATTTAGACTAATTGTGTCAAATGTTATACTAATTGTGTCAAATGTTAGACTAATTGTGACAAATGTTGGACTAATTGTGTCAAATGTTAAACTAATTGTGTCAAATGTTAGACTAATTGTGTTAAATGTTAAAATATTTTTTCAACTGTTAGACTAATTGTGTCAAATGTTAGACTAATTGTGTCAAATGTTAAACTAATCGTGTCAAATGTTAAACTAATTGTGTCAAATGTTAAACTAATTGTGTCAAATGTTATGCTAATTGTGTCAAATGTTAAACTAATTGTGTCAAATGTTAAACTAATTGTGTCAAATGTTAAACTAATTGTGTCAAATGTTAGACTAATTGTGACAAATGTTGGACTAATTGTGTCAAATGTTTTACTATTTGTGTCAAATGTTAGACTAATTGTGTCAAATGTTAAACTAATTGTGTCAAATGTTAAACTAATTGTTAAAAATGTTAGACTAATTGTGACAAATGTTAAACTATTTGTGTCAAATGTTAGACTAATTGTGTCAAATGTTAAAATATTTGTCAAATGTTAGACTAATTGTGACAAATGTTGGACTAATTATGTCAAATGTTTTACTATTTGTGTCAAATGTTAGACTAATTGTGTCAAACGTTAAACTAATTGTGTCAAATGTTAAACTAATTGTTAAAAATGTTAGACTAAATGTGTCAAATGTTAGACTAATTGTGTCAAATGTTAGACTAATTGTGTCAACTGTTAGACTAATTGTGTAAAATGTTAGACTAATTGTGTTAAATGTAAGACTAATTGTGTTAAATGTTAAAGTAATTGTGCCAAATGTTAGACTAATTGTGTTAATTTAAGACTAATTGTATTAAATGTTAGACCATTTGTGTCAAATGTTATACTAATTGTGTTAAATGTTAGACTAATTGTGATAAATTTTAGACTTATTGTGACAAATGTTAGACTAATTGTGTTAAATGTTAGGCTAATTGTGTCAAATGTTATACTAATTGTGTCAAATGGTAGACTAATTGTGCCAAATGTTAAACTAATTGTGTCAAATGTTAGACTAATTGTGTCAAATGTTGGACTGAATTGTGTCAAATGATATACTAATTGTGTCAAATGTTAGACTAATTGTGACAAATTTTAAACTAATTGTGTCAAATGTTAGACTAATTGGGTCAAATGTAAGGCTAATTGTGTCAAATGTTTTACTAATTGTTTCAAATGTTGGACTAATTGTGTCAAATGTAAGACTAATTGTGTCAGATGTTTGACTAATTGTGTCAAATTGTAGACTAATTGTGCCAAATGTTAAACTAATTGTTAAAAATGTTAGACTAAATGTGTCAAATGTTAGACTAATTGTGTCAAATGTTAGACTAATTGTGTCAACTGTTAGACTAATTGTGTTAAATGTTAGACTAATTGTGTCAAATGTTAGACTAATTGTGTCAACTGTTAGACTAATTGTGTTAAATGTTAGACTAATTGTGTCAAATTTTAGACTAATTGGGACAAATGTTAGACTAATTGGATCAAATGTTAGACTAATTGTGTCAAATGTTAGACTAATTGTGCCAAATGTTGGACTAATTGTGTCAAATGTAAGACTAATTGTGTCAAATGTTAGACTAATTGTGTCAAATGGTAGACTAATTGTTTCAAATGGTAAACTAATTGTGCCAAATGTTAAACTTATTTTGTCAAATGTTAGACTAATTGTGTCAAATGGTAGACTAATTGTGCCAAATGTTAAGTTAATTGTGTGAAATGTTAGACTATTTGTGTCAAATGTTAGACTAATTGTGTCAAATGGTAGACTAATTGTGTCAAATGTTTAGCTATTTGTGCCAAATGTTAGACTAATTGTGTCAAATGTTGGACTAATTGTGTCAAATGTAAGACTAATTGTGCCAAAAGTTAGACTAATTGTGTTAAATGTAAGACTAATTGTGTTAAATGTTAAACTAATTGTGCCAAATGTTAAAATATTTTGTCAACTGTTAGACTAATTGTGTCAAATGATAAAATATTTTGTCAACTGTTAGACTAATTGTGTCAAATGTTAAAATATTTTGTCAACTGTTAGACTAATTGTGTCAAATGTTAAAATATTTTGTCAACATTTAGACTAATTGTGTCAAATGTTATACTAATTGTGTCAAATGTTAGACTAATTGTGACAAATGTTGGACTAATTGTGTCAAATTGTAGACTAATTGTGCCAAATGTTAGACTAATTGTGACAAATGTTAGACTAATTGTGTCAAATGTTGGACTAATTGTGTCAAATGTTAGACTAATTGTGACAAATGTTAGACTAATTGGGTCAATTGTAAGGCTAATTGTGTCAAATGTTTTACTAATTGTTTCAAATGTTGGACTAATTGTGTCAAATGTAAGACTAATTGTGTCAAATGTTAGACTAATTGTGTCAAATAGTAGACTAATTGTGTCAAATTGTAGACTAATTGTGCCAAATGTTGGACTAATTGTGTCAAATTTAAGACAAAAAATTGTGTCAAATGTTAGACTAATTGTTTCAAATGGTAGACTAATTGTGCCAAATGTTAAGTTAATTGTGTGAAATGTTAGACTATTTGTGTCAAATGTTAGACTAATTGTGTCAAATGGTAGACTAATTGTGTCAAATGTTTACCTATTTGTGCCAAATGTTAGACTAATTGTGTCAAATGTTGGACTAATTGTGTCAAATGTAAGACTAATTGTGCCAAATGTTAGACTAATTGTGTTAAATGTAAGACTAATTGTGTTAAATGTTAAACTAATTGTGCCAAATGTTAAGATATTTTGTCAACTGTTAGACTAATTGTGTCAAATGTTAAAATATTTTGTCAACTGTTAGACTAATTGTGTCAAATGTTAAAATATTTTGTCAACTGTTAGACTAATTGTGTCAAATTTTAAAATATTTTGTCAACATTTAGACTAATTGTGTCAAATGTTATACTAATTGTGTCAAATGTTAGACTAATTGTGACAAATGTTGGACTAATTGTGTCAAATGTTAAACTAATTGTGTCAAATGTTAGACTAATTGTGTTAAATGTTAAAATATTTTTTCAACTGTTAGACTAATTGTGTCAAATGTTAGACTAATTGTGTCAAATGTTAAACTAATCGTGTCAAATGTTAAACTAATTGTGTCAAATGTTAAACTAATTGTGTCAAATGTTATGCTAATTGTGACAAATGTTGGACTAATTGTGTCAAATGTTAAACTAGTTGTGTCAAATGTTAGACTAATTGTGTCAAATGTTACACTAATTGTGTCAAATGTTAAACTAATTGTGTCAAATGTTAAACTAATTGTGTCAAATGTTAAACTAATTGTGTCAAATGTTAGACTAATTGTGACAAATGTTGGACTAATTGTGTCAAATGTTTTACTATTTGTGTCAAATGTTAGACTAATTGTGTCAAATGTTAAACTAATTGTGTCAAATGTTAAACTAATTGTTAAAAATGTTAGACTAATTGTGACAAATGTTAAACTATTTGTGTCAAATGTTAGACTAATTGTGTCAAATGTTAAAATATTTGTCAAATGTTAGACTAATTGTGACAAATGTTGGACTAATTGTGTCAAATGTTTTACTATTTGTGTCAAATGTTAGACTAATTGTGTCAAATGTTAAACTAATTGTGTCAAATGTTAAACTAATTGTTAAAAATGTTAGACTAAATGTGTCAAATGTTAGACTAATTGTGTCAAATGTTAGACTAATTGTGTCAACTGTTAGACTAATTGTGTTAAATGTTAGACTAATTGTGTCAAATTTTAGACTAATTGGGACAAATGTTAGACTAATTGGATCAAATGTTAGACTAATTGTGTCAAATGTTAGACTAATTGTGCCAAATGTTGGACTAATTGTGTCAAATGTAAGACTAATTGTGTCAAATGTTAGACTAATTGTGTCAAATCGTAGACTAATTGTTTCAAATGGTAAACTAATTGTGCCAAATGTTAAACTTATTTTGTCAAATGTTAGACTAATTGTGTCAAATGGTAGACTAATTGTGCCAAATGTTAAGTTAATTGTGTGAAATGTTAGACTATTTGTGTCAAATGTTAGACTAATTGTGTCAAATGGTAGACTAATTGTGTCAAATGTTTAGCTATTTGTGCCAAATGTTAGACTAATTGTGTCAAATGTTGGACTAATTGTGTCAAATGTAAGACTAATTGTGCCAAATGTTAGACTAATTGTGTTAAATGTAAGACTAATTGTGTTAAATGTTAAACTAATTGTGCCAAATGTTAAAGAATTTTGTCAACTGTTAGACTAATTGTGTCAAATGTTAAAATATTTTGTCAACTGTTAGACTAATTGTGTCAAATGTTAAAATATTTTGTCAACTGTTAGACTAATTGTGTCAAATGTTAAAATATTTTGTCAACATTTAGAGTAATTGTGTCAAATGTTATACTAATTGTGTCAAATGTTAGACTAATTGTGACAAATGTTGGACTAATTGTGTCAAATGTTAAACTAATTGTGTCAAATGTTAGACTAATTGTGTTAAATGTTAAAATATTTTTTCAACTGTTAGACTAATTGTGTCAAATGTTAGACTAATTGTGTCAAATGTTAAACTAATCGTGTCAAATGTTAAACTAATTGTGTCAAATGTTAAACTAATTGTGTCAAATGTTATGCTAATTGTGACAAATGTTGGACTAATTGTGTCAAATGTTAAACTAGTTGTGTCTAATGTTAGACTAATTGTGTCAAATGTTACACTAATTGTGTCAAATGTTAAACTAATTGTGTCAAATGTTAAACTAATTGTGTCAAATGTTAAACTAATTGTGTCAAATGTTAGACTAATTGTGACAAATGTTGGACTAATTGTGTCAAATGTTTTACTATTTGTGTCAAATGTTAGACTAATTGTTAAAAATGTTAGACTAATTGTGACAAATGTTAAACTATTTGTGTCAAATGTTAGACTAATTGTGTCAAATGTTAAAATATTTGTCAAATGTTAGACTAATTGTGACAAATGTTGGACTAATTATGTCAAATGTTTTACTATTTGTGTCAAATGTTAGATTAATTGTGTCAAATGTTAAACTAATTGTGTCAAATGTTAAACTAATTGTTAAAAATGTTAGACTAAATGTGTCAAATGTTAGACTAATTGTGTCAAATGTTAGACTAATTGTGTCAACTGTTAGACTAATTGTGTTAAATGTTAGACTAATTGTGTTAAATGTAAGACTAATTGTGTTAAATGTTAAAGTAATTGTGCCAAATGTTAGACTAATTGTGTTAATTTAAGACTAATTGTATTAAATGTTAGACCATTTGTGTCAAATGTTATACTAATTGTGTTAAATGTTAGACTAATTGTGTCAAATTTTAGACTAATTGTGACAAATGTTAGACTAATTGTGTCAAATGTTAGGCTAATTGTGTCAAATGTTATACTAATTGTGTCAAATGGTAGACTAATTGTGCCAAATGTTAAACTAATTGTGACAAATGTTAGACTAATTGTGTCAAATGTTGGACTAATTGTGTCAAATGTTAGACTAATTGTGACAAATGTTAGACTAATTGGGTCAAATGTAAGGCTAATTGTGTCAAATGTTTTACTAATTGTTTCAAATGTTGGACTAATTGTGTCAAATGTAAGACTAATTGTGTCAAATGTTAGACTAATTGGGACAAATGTTAGACTAATTGGATCAAATGTTAGACTAATTGTGTCAAATGTTAGACTAATTGTGCCAAATGTTGGACTAATTGTGTCAAATGTAAGACTAATTGTGTCAAATGTTAGACTAATTGTGTCAAATCGTAGACTAATTGTTTCAAATGGTAAACTAATTGTGCCAAATGTTAAACTTATTTTGTCAAATGTTAGACTAATTGTGTCAAATGGTAGACTAATTGTGCCAAATGTTAAGTTAATTGTGTGAAATGTTAGACTATTTGTGTCAAATGTTAGACTAATTGTGTCAAATGGTAGACTAATTGTGTCAAATGTTTAGCTATTTGTGCCAAATGTTAGACTAATTGTGTCAAATGTTGGACTAATTGTGTCAAATGTAAGACTAATTGTGCCAAATGTTAGACTAATTGTGTTAAATGTAAGACTAATTGTGTTAAATGTTAAACTAATTGTGCCAAATGTTAAAATATTTTGTCAACTGTTAGACTAATTGTGTCAAATGTTAAAATATTTTGTCAACTGTTAGACTAATTGTGTCAAATGTTAAAATATTTTGTCAACTGTTAGACTAATTGTGTCAAATGTTAAAATATTTTGTCAACATTTAGACTAATTGTGTCAAATGTTATACTAATTGTGTCAAATGTTAGACTAATTGTGACAAATGTTGGACTAATTGTGTCAAATGTTAAACTAATTGTGTCAAATGTTAGACTAATTGTGTTAAATGTTAAAATATTTTTTCAACTGTTAGACTAATTGTGTCAAATGTTAGACTAATTGTGTCAAATGTTAAACTAATCGTGTCAAATGTTAAACTAATTGTGTCAAATGTTAAACTAATTGTGTCAAATGTTATGCTAATTGTGACAAATGTTGGACTAATTGTGTCAAATGTTAAACTAGTTGTGTCAAATGTTAGACTAATTGTGTCAAATGTTACACTAATTGTGTCAAATGTTAAACTAATTGTGTCAAATGTTAAACTAATTGTGTCAAATGTTAAACTAATTGTGTCAAATGTTAGACTAATTGTGACAAATGTTGGACTAATTGTGTCAAATGTTTTACTATTTGTGTCAAATGTTAGACTAATTGTGTCAAATGTTAAACTAATTGTGTCAAATGTTAAACTAATTGTTAAAAATGTTAGACTAATTGTGACAAATGTTAAAATATTTGTCAAATGTTAGACTAATTGTGACAAATGTTGGACTAATTATGTCAAATGTTTTACTATTTGTGTCAAATGTTAGATTAATTGTGTCAAATGTTAAACTAATTGTGTCAAATGTTAAACTAATTGTTAAAAATTTTAGACTAAATGTGTCAAATGTTAGACTAATTGTGTCAAATGTTAGACTAATTGTGTCAACTGTTAGACTAATTGTGTTAAATGTTAGACTAATTGTGTTAAATGTAAGACTAATTGTGTTAAATGTTAAAGTAATTGTGCCAAATGTTAGACTAATTGTGTTAATTTAAGACTAATTGTATTAAATGTTAGACCATTTGTGTCAAATGTTATACTAATTGTGTTAAATGTTAGACTAATTGTGTCAAATTTTAGACTAATTGTGACAAATGTTAGACTAATTGTGTCAAATGTTAGGCTAATTGTGTCAAATGTTATACTAATTGTGTCAAATGGTAGACTAATTGTGCCAAATGTTAAACTAATTGTGTCAAATGTTAGACTAATAGTGTCAAATGTTGGACTAATTGTGTCAAATGCTATACTAATTGTGTCAAATGTTAGACTAATTGTGACAAATTTTAAACTAATTGTGTCAAATGTTAGACTAATTGTGTCAAATGTTGGACTAATTGTGTCAAATATTGGACTAATTGTGTCAAATGTTAGACTAATTGTGACAAATGTTAGACTAATTGTGACAAATGTTAGACTAATTGTGTCAAATGTTGGACTAATTGTGTCAAATGTTAGACTAATTGTGACAAATGTTAGACTAATTGGGTCAAATGTAAGGCTAATTGTGTCAAATGTTTTACTAATTGTTTCAAATGTTGGACTAATTGTGTCAAATGTAAGACTAATTGTGTCAAATGTTAGACTAATTGTGTCAAATAGTAGACTAATTGTGTCAAATTGTAGACTAATTGTGCCAAATGTTAGACTAATTGTGACAAATGTTAGACTAATTGTGTCAAATGTTGGACTAATTGTGTCAAATGTTAGACTAATTGTGACAAATGTTAGACTAATTGGGTCAATTGTAAGGCTAATTGTGTCAAATGTTTTACTAATTGTTTCAAATGTTGGACTAATTGTGTCAAATGTAAGACTAATTGTGTCAAATGTTAGACTAATTGTGTCAAATAGTAGACTAATTGTGTCAAATTGTAGACTAATTGTGCCAAATGTTGGACTAACTGTGTCAAATTTAAGACAAAAATTGTGTCAAATGTTAGACTAATTGTGTCAAATGGTAGACTAATTGTGCCAAATGTTAAGTTAATTGTGTGAAATGTTAGACTATTTGTGTCAAATGTTAGACTAATTGTGTCAAATGGTAGACTAATTGTGTCAAATGTTTACCTATTTGTGCCAAATGTTAGACTAATTGTGTCAAATGTTGGACTAATTGTGTCAAATGTAAGACTAATTGTGCCAAATGTTAGACTAATTGTGTTAAATGTAAGACTAATTGTGTTAAATGTTAAACTAATTGTGCCAAATGTTAAGATATTTTGTCAACTGTTAGACTAATTGTGTCAAATGTTAAAATATTTTGTCAACTGTTATACTAATTGTGTCAAATGTTAAAATATTTTGTCAACTGTTAGACTAATTGTGTCAAATTTTAAAATATTTTGTCAACATTTAGACTAATTGTGTCAAATGTTATACTAATTGTGTCAAATGTTAGACTAATTGTGACAAATGTTGGACTAATTGTGTCAAATGTTAAACTAATTGTGTCAAATGTTAGACTAATTGTGTTAAATGTTAAAATATTTTTTCAACTGTTAGACTAATTGTGTCAAATGTTAGACTAATTGTGTCAAATGTTAAACTAATCGTGTCAAATGTTAAACTAATTGTGTCAATGTTAAACTAATTGTGTCAAATGTTATGCTAATTGTGACAAATGTTGGACTAATTGTGTCAAATGTTAAACTAGTTGTGTCAAATGTTAGACTAATTGTGTCAAATGTTACACTAATTGTGTCAAATGTTAAACTAATTGTGTCAAATGTTAAACTAATTGTGTCAAATGTTAAACTAATTGTGTCAAATGTTAGACTAATTGTGACAAATGTTGGACTAATTGTGTCAAATGTTTTACTATTTGTGTCAAATGTTAGACTAATTGTGTCAAATGTTAAACTAATTGTGTCAAATGTTAAACTAATTGTTAAAAATGTTAGACTAATTGTGACAAATGTTAAACTATTTGTGTCAAATGTTAGACTAATTGTGTCAAATGTTAAAATATTTGTCAAATGTTAGACTAATTGTGACAAATGTTGGACTAATTATGTCAAATGTTTTACTATTTGTGTCAAATGTTAGACTAATTGTGTCAAATGTTAAACTAATTGTGTCAAATGTTAAACTAATTGTTAAAAATGTTAGACTAAATGTGTCAAATGTTAGACTAATTGTGTCAAATGTTAGACTAATTGTGTCAACTGTTAGACTAATTGTGTTAAATGTTAGACTAATTGTGTTAAATGTAAGACTAATTGTGTTAAATGTTAAAGTAATTGTGCCAAATGTTAGACTAATTGTGTTAATTTAAGACTAATTGTATTAAATGTTAGACCATTTGTGTCAAATGTTATACTAATTGTGTTAAATGTTAGACTAATTGTGTCAAATTTTAGACTAATTGTGACAAATGTTAGACTAATTGTGTCAAATGTTAGGCTAATTGTGTCAAATGTTATACTAATTGTGTCAAATGGTAGTCTAATTGTGCCAAATGTTAAACTAATTGTGTCAAATGTTAGACTAATTGTGTCAAATGTTGGACTAATTGTGTCAAATGTTATACTAATTGTGTCAAATGTTAGACTAATTGTGACAAATTTTAAACTAATTGTGTCAAATGTTAAACTAATTGTGACAAATGTTAGACTAATTGTGACAAATGTTAGACTAATTGTGTCAAATGTTGGACTAATTGTGTCAAATGTTAGACTAATTGTGACAAATGTTAGACTAATTGGGTCAAATGTAAGGCTAATTGTGTCAAATGTTTTACTAATTAATTCAAATGTTGGACTAATTGTGTCAAATGTAAGACTAATTGTGTCAAATGTTAGACTAATTGTGTCAAATAGTAGACTAATTGTGTCAAATTGTAGACTAATTGTGCCAAATGTTAGACTAATTGTGACAAATGTTAGACTAATTGTGTCAAATGTTGGACTAATTGTGTCAAATGTTAGACTAATTGTGACAAATGTTAGACTAATTGGGTCAAATGTAAGGCTAATTGTGTCAAATGTTTTACTAATTGTTTCAAATGTTGGACTAATTGTGTCAAATGTAAGACTAATTGTGTCAAATGTTAGACTAATTGTGTCAAATAGTAGACTAATTGTGTCAAATTGTAGACTAGTTGTGCCAAATGTTGGACTAATTGTGTCAAATTTAAGACAAAAAATTGTGTCAAATGTTAGACTAATTGTGTCAAATGGTAGACTAATTGTGCCAAATGTTAAGTTAATTGTGTGAAATGTTAGACTATTTGTGTCAAATGTTAGACTAATTGTGTCAAATGGTAGACTAATTGTGTCAAATGTTTAGCTATTTGTGCCAAATGTTAGACTAATTGTGTCAAATGTTGGACTAATTGTGTCAAATGTAAGACTAATTGTGCCAAATGTTAGACTAATTGTGTTAAATGTAAGACTAATTGTGTTAAATGTTAAACTAATTGTGCCAAATGTTAAGATATTTTGTCAACTGTTAGACTAATTGTGTCAAATGTTAAAATATTTTGTCAACTGTTAGACTAATTGTGTCAAATGTTAAAATATTTTGTCAACATTTAGACTAATTGTGTCAAATGTTATACTAATTGTGTCAAATGTTAGACTAATTGTGACAAATGTTGGACTAATTGTGTCAAATGTTAAACTAATTGTGTCAAATGTTAGACTAATTGTGTTAAATGTTAAAATATTTTTTCAACTGTTAGACTAATTGTGTCAAATGTTAGACTAATTGTGTCAAATGTTAAACTAATTGTGTCAAATGTTAAACTAATTGTGTCAAATGTTAAACTAATTGTGTCAAATGTTATGCTAATTGTGACAAATGTTGGACTAATTGTGTCAAATGTTAAACTAGTTGTGTCAAATGTTAGACTAATTGTGTCAAATGTTACACTAATTGTGTCAAATGTTAAACTAATTGTGTCAAATGTTAAACTAATTGTGTCAAATGTTAAACTAATTGTGTCAAATGTTAGACTAATTGTGACAAATGTTGGACTAATTGTGTCAAATGTTTTACTATTTGTGTCAAATGTTAGACTAATTGTGTCAAATGTTAAACTAATTGTGTCAAATGTTAAACTAATTGTTAAAAATGTTAGACTAATTGTGACAAATGTTAAACTATTTGTGTCAAATGTTAGACTAATTGTGTCAAATGTTAAAATATTTGTCAAATGTTAGACTAATTGTGACAAATGTTGGACTAATTATGTCAAATGTTTTACTATTTGTGTCAAATGTTAGACTAATTGTGTCAAATGTTAAACTAATTGTGTCAAATGTTAAACTAATTGTTAAAAATGTTAGACTAAATGTGTCAAATGTTAGACTAATTGTGTCAAATGTTAGACTAATTGTGTCAACTGTTAGACTAATTGTGTTAAATGTTAGACTAATTGTGTTAAATGTAAGACTAATTGTGTTAAATGTTAAAGTAATTGTGCCAAATGTTAGACTAATTGTGTTAATTTAAGACTAATTGTATTAAATGTTAGACCATTTGTGTCAAATGTTATACTAATTGTGTTAAATGTTAGACTAATTGTGTCAAATTTTAGACTAATTGTGACAAATGTTAGGCTAATTGTGTCAAATGTTAGGCTAATTGTGTCAAATGTTATACTAATTGTGTCAAATGGTAGACTAATTGTGCCAAATGTTAAACTAATTGTGTCAAATGTTAGACTAATTGTGTCAAATGTTGGACTAATTGTGTCAAATGTTATACTAATTGTGTCAAATGTTAGACTAATTGTGACAAATTTTAAACTAATTGTGTCAAATGTTAGACTAATTGTGTCAAATGTTGGACTAATTGTGTCAAATATTGGACTAATTATGTCAAATGTTAGACTAATTGTGACAAATGTTAGACTAATTGTGACAAATGTTAGACTAATTGTGTCAAATGTTGGACTAATTGTGTCAAATGTTAGACTAATTGTGACAAATGTTAGACTAATTGGGTCAAATGTAAGGCTAATTGTGTCAAATGTTTTACTAATTGTTTCAAATGTTGGACTAATTGTGTCAAATGTAAGACTAATTGTGTCAAATGTTAGACTAATTGTGTCAAATAGTAGACTAATTGTGTCAAATTGTAGACTAATTGTGCCAAATGTTGGACTAATTGTGTCAAATTTAAGACAAAAATTGTGTCAAATGTAAGACTAATTGTGTCAAATGTTAGACTAATTGTGTCAAATGGTAGACTAATTATGCCAAATGTTAAAGCTAATTGTGTCAAATGTAAGACTAATTGTGTCAAATTTTGGATTAATTTTGCAAATTACGAAATAATGTGGAAATTTCGTTCTTGTTTTTAATATTAGTCGCTACTGGGACCTTCTTCCGCCAAACTTGAACTTGTCCCACTTGTCCATGAGAACTGGGACCGTGTACAAAATTGGGTTCGCTGCTGATTTTATTGGCAAAACAACAACAGTTGTCCATGAGTAAACATCGTTGCTGATCTGAGGGCCGACGAGAGACAAGAAGCTCATGAAACTGACAGAGAACCAACAGAGAAGGTTGGAGGCTGCCACCAGGGAGAGCTGTCGATTAACTAAACTATCTTCCGCTGGCCAGGTAGTTGTACTTGCATGTGGCCAAACACGGCTTCTCTCTGACGTGGATCGAATGATGGCTCTCTGGCCGATGGAGATAAGGAAACACAGAACAAAGTTGAGCACAGTAAACAAACCAAATGAAAACTGCCAGCCTCTAATTCGTGTAGTCGTCAAAGGTAGTCCTATACACATCGCGTTAGAAAATATATTTGAAAGCTGAACACGATTGGGATCAATGCCAGAATAAAAGCAACGAGCCAAGACAAGGAAATAGCCAATATTTTACCGAGTTGAGCAAACCTGACTTGACCGAACGGGAACTTCATTATCAGATACCTGTCGAGAGTGATAAGAAAACGAAGAACATCGACGACTCTCCTGAGAGGGTGGTCAGGAAACCAGCAAGTCTGCATGCACCACTTCCTCTCCAGGTCTTGTCATACAGAACATAAACGTCACGATAGTAATGATCCGCTCCAGCAATAATGAACAGATAGACCCCCATAACAAAGTCACATATACCCAAGTTTGTCACAAACAGGCCGTAACCTGTTCTGAGAACTGACGTGTTCCAGACCCCACGATAGACAATCACCGCCATGTTTCCAAGAACTGCAAGAACAGCGACCACCCAGAGAAGAACACGTTGAGCGTCCGACCCAAGAAGATCAAAACAAGAGGAAATTGCCTCATTTGGAGCGTGGCACGTGTAGTCGGGGATATTGCTTCCCCTGACCTGTGGACAGCACATCTCAAACGTGTCCGTGTACAGATGTTGACTGACAGTCAGGCCGTTAAAGAAATCTTCATAAAAACTCTCCACGACCAGTCCACGTAAATCTAACGTCTGTAAGTTCAGACTAGCAGGAAACATATTTTGGTGGAAACTCCCGATAAATGTAAAACTTAAATCTAAATGTTCCAGGCTCGGAAGTTCTTTAAGAAACAATATATCTAAATAGGACAGACGAGTGTGGGATAAGTCCAATGTTTTCAGATAACTGAATTGAAGATATCTCACAGCAACAAGCTCTACATTATAGGACAAGTTCAAGCGACGAAGAAACGATGACTCGTCAAAGAAAGATTCGCTGCCATCGATTATTTGGATCCGATTATAGGTCAAGTCCACATCTTGTAGGTAGAACAAGTTCTTTAGAATCGTCATGTTTACTTGGCGTAATCGACAGTTGGACCATTTGATGAATATTAATTGGGCGGGAAGTCTGACGTCATTATAATCTACAACAGACAGGTCTAGTCCGGTCATGTCCAAATATTTCGTTTTTGTGTCAAATGAAGGAAACGTGGCAAGACGAAGTGACTTGTTGTAGGTGGAGACAGATACTGTCCCTGATACAACGGAATCCTTCGGCACATTTCATGTTACAATCTGCTTCGTCGTCTAAAAATGTACATTCACCAAATCCGTCACAGACTTTGTCTGGATTCAGACATTCTTTGGTATAAAAACATGCGAAGCTCCCAGTACATGCGATGACATTGTCCAAGTATTCGTCTTCAGCCGTAGGACAATCTTCCTCATGATCTAAGACGTAATCTTGAGGGATGCAGTACGTGTTCAAACATTTATAGTATCCAACTGGACATTCAAAATGAGAACAGTTCTCGAGGTGAGAAAAGTCCCTACATCCGAGACTAACTCCGTCGAAATCTCTGACATAGACACACCTGCTAGACCAAATACTGTGCCCATGTTGGTTGCGACAGGTGTCTACCATTTCCAGCTTGCCTATGGTCTCGTCCAGCGGACCCTCTCTTCCTGTACAGTCAACATGCCCATCGTTAAGTTGGGAGAAGTGAATACATTTATCATAATTACACATAAAAACGCAAGTCTCGTTTCTCTTTAGATATTTGTGAAGAACCTGACTTTCATCATCGGTCACTTTCCCAGTGCTGTAGTCGCACACTGCACAGTCAATCTCTCCGTCATTAACCCTCTCCAGGGACAAGCAATATCCGCTACAGCAGGAGACTCCGGGACAAGAACTGAAATGTATATTTTGATGAATCTTACGCTCCCAGCAATAATCTTCGTCAGCTCGATTAGTGCAGTCAGGATGTATGTCACATAGCGCGTTGTAGGAAATATATCGAGGACTCTCTGCGTCCACCCCACAGTCAAAGAGGGGGAATAACTCATAGCCTGTTTGTTGAAGAAACGTCACAAAATCGTTGTTGCGCAAGTTATACGAGACGGAAACAATATTCTCCTGAAATATCACATAACCTCCCCTAGTTAGGGCTTTGTTGAAGCTTTCACTAGTGGCTGGTTGTATTCCAGTCGGAACTATCACAATTAAACGGGGTAGATAACTCTCGCACAACATGAATGAAGTGACAAACTGGCAAACAACATTCATCCAGCCATCAACGAAGTGACCAGCTCTCGTCACATTTGAAGCATCATCTAGAGCATGCTCGCTCCAGCTGAACTGCCACACCACACAGGGACGGTGAAGGAGACTAGAAGGGTTTCCGGGTAGCCAGTGTCTAACCACCAGCGGGTGCTCGATCAGTCCTGTATCCAATCTCCAGCGAAATGATTTAACAATGGACTTGAGGTATCTGTATAGACCAATGTAAACATTCGCGGGAAAATGTGAGAACCGTTGTCGATTTCTAAATTCATTGAAATACGAATGCAGCTTTGTCTGCAGAAAGATCAACTCATCTTGACTTTCTATTGTGACCAGATTGGAACCGAAGTTGTTTTCACACATGGAATGTGCAACACTCATGATTGCGCCATCCAACTGCAGGATCTTGTAACAAGATATTGATATAGCCCCATAACGAGGCTCGAACTGCCACCATCCTTGTAGACATTGGTTGCACAATGCTAGAGCCAGCAAATGTTGGTAAGGAATGATTGCTTTGTTCTGTAGGAGGAGTGTGTCCGCTAGAAGAATTATCTCAACTTCTGCTTTGACCTCTACCACGCCAGCAAATAACTTGATGTCCGTATCTTGTTCTTCTAAAATGAGTGGGACAGCCCTCCTTGTCGAATAGTCCAAGTCTGTCCCAACAAGAAATATGACAGCAATTCGAGTGACATTCTCCCTGACTCCACCCATCTCAGAAAATAAACGACGAACAAACTCAACTTTCAGTTGAACAGCTTCAACGATGTTGCTGTAGCTCTGTACTGAAGGATTCCGCTTGTGATATCCGTAAGGATCGGTGTCAGGAAGTGAGTGCAGATGCCATGAGCTGACGTTAACTTTGGGGTTCTCCACGGAGAACCAGTCGTAGACCCCCGCGAACAGAACTCGAGGGGTTGTCCTGTTGTTTGGAAAGCTCAACAAATGGTAGAAAAAGTGCCGACACATTTCAGTCTCAAAATGATGTCGTGTACCAGCAAAGAGACATAGGACGTCCATCTCCATATCGGAGCAGTCGTCCAATGGAAAATTCGCAGAATGTGTTTCAGAAATAACTGGAACGATATAGATGGATATAATAAAAGTACGAACAGCCACTCGCAGGAACCACTGTTGCATATTTAATCAATCTCGCATTTTCTGCATTTTTTACTTAGAAATTATGTCACAGCTGTTTCATGATGATACTTTAGTGCACATGATAACGTTTCACAGTTCAGAGACAAGACGTGAGTATACATCTGTGATAGCATCTTAACATCATCATTGTTTGGCCATACAATGTGAAGATACCAGCTCTATAAGAATATATTGTAACAACTGGGAAAATTGAGGGACGAAAAGATAGAGGGAAGCAAAGAGAAAAAATACCAGACAGCTTAAGAGAATGGCTTGGCAGAAGGTCAACAACAGAAATGATAAATAACTGTCGAGATCGAAAGTTGTGGGGAGACATGATCATCCACGCGAGCAGACCCGCTACTTGATGATGATGATGATGATATGACCTTAGACATGATCATAAGATACGCTATAACCTCAACTCTGACAACATTTCTGCTTGTAACATCAATATTTTAGTGGGAGCCGCGGTAGCTCGCTGGTTAGTGAACTAGACTACAAAGGACCAGAGGTTGCGTTTCTATCCTGATCGACGGCTTGCAGGTTCACCCAGCCTTAAATGGGTAACGGATTTTTTTGTTCCTGGTAAGTAAAGTGGCACGGGCGTAATACCGACCACATTACCCCAAAAATCATGTGCCGAAGGACTACAAAAATTATGGTCACTAACACCATATTCCCTATACGCCACTTGGCGTGACAGGGGTACTTTACTTTTACGTTACCCCACAGTTGAATAGATTCTGAAGTTGAAACACCAGCAGCAAAATTAGATATAAATTTAGATGATTTTACATAGACCTCCTTAAAGCATATGGACAACAACATGGCTGCTGGCGAGGATAAGTTTTTGTGTTTTGAAAGTGTTTGTTGAAGACCTATTCTCCACAGGGAGCTGAAAGTGTTTGTTGAAGACCTATGCTCCACAGGGAGCTGAAAGTGTTTGTTGAAGACCTATGCTCCACAGGGAGCTGAAAAGTGTTTGTTGAAGACCTATGCTCCACAGGGAGCTGAAAAGTGTCTGTTGAAGATCTATGCTCCACAGGGAGCTGAAAGTGTTTGTTGAAGACCTATGCTCCACAGGTAGCTGAATGTATTTGTTGAAGACCTATGCTCCACAGGGAGCTGAAACGTGTTTGTTGAAGACCTATGCTCCACAGGGAGCTGAAAAGTGTTTGTTGAAGATCTATGCTCCACAGGGAGCTGAAGTGTTTGTTGAAGACCTATGCTCCACAGGGAGCTGAAAGTGTTTGTTAAAGAGCTATGCTCCACAGGGAGCTGAAAGTGTTTGTTGAAGACCTATGCTCCACAGGGAGCTGAAAGTGTTTGTTGAAGACCTATGCTCCACTGGGAGCTGAAAGTGTTTGTTGAAGACCTATGCTCCACACTGAGCTGAAAGTGTTTGTTAAAGACCTATGCTCCACAGGGAGCTGAAAAGATGAAAAAAACTAGAAGAAGATAAAGGAAATATATCTATTAATAAGGCTCACATAACTACCTTGACTGCTACCATTCAGTGTTTCTCTCACGGAGACTTCATGGTAGACAGTGACGATAGAGGATATTCAGATTAAAAGAAGTGACGAGTACATGGTGAAGAGAGAGTGATAGAGAATAAAGAAGGATGGCGTAGAATAGTGGTTGCATAGACATACTGAAGGAGGAATGACAGATGGCCAAGTAGATCGAGGACAGACTGAGGAGACATACAGAAAGGAAGAGCAAATGACGGGTAACGGACGGATTGACTGACAGTTGAGCGAGTCACTGAGTGTAGTCATACAGGCAGACAGAAAATGGGGGGAAACCTGAAGAATATAGTCTAACCTAGCACAGAGAGAGTGAGATGAACAGACGGGCATATGAGCAGACAGACAGAGGAAATAATAGAGAATGGATGAATGGACAGATAGTCAACCGGGGCACAAATAAAGTGAGAACAAATGGGCCGGCAGACAGAGGTTGGAGGGACTAATGGTCAGACGGAGCACAGACAGAGGTTGGAGGGACTAATGGTCAGACGGAGCACAGACAGAGGTTGGAGGGACTAGTGGTCAGACTGAGCACAGACAGAGGTTGGAGGGACTAGTGGTCAGACGGAGCACAGACAGAGGTTGGAGGGACTAGTGGTCAGACTGAGCACAGACAGAGGTTGGGGGACTAGTGGTCAGACTGAGCACAGACAGAGGTTGGGGGGACTAGTGGTCAGACTGAGCACAGACAGAGGTTGCGGGGACTAGTGGTCAGACTGAGCACAGACAGAGGTTGCGGGGACTAGTGGTCAGACTGAGCACAGACAGAGGTTGGGGGGACTAGTGGTCAGACTGAGCACAGACAGAGGTTGGGGGGACTAGTGGTCAGACTGAGCACAGACAGAGGTTGGAGGGACTAGTGGTCAGACTGAGCACAGACAGAGGTTGCGGGGATTAGTGGTCAGACTGAGCACAGACAGAGGTTGGGGGACTAGTGGTCAGACTGAGCACAGACAGAGGTTGGAGGGACTAATGGTCAGACGGAGCACAGACAGAGGTTGGGGGGACTAATGGTCAAACGGAGCACAGACAGAGGTTGGGGAGGACTAGTGGTCAGACTGAGCACAGACAGAGGTTGGAGGGACTTGTGGTCAGACTGAGCACAGACAGAAGTTGGAGGGACTAGTAGTCAGACCGAGCACAGACAGATGTTGGGGGGAACTAATGGTCAGACGGAGCACAGACAGAGGTTGGTGGGGGACTAATGGTCAGACGTAGCACAGACAGAGGTTGGGGTGAACTAGTCATCAGACGGAGCACAGACAGAGGTTGGAGGGACTAGTAGTCAGACCGAGCACAGACAGAGGTTGGGGGGGACTAATGGTCAAACGGAGCACAGACAGAGGTTGGGGGGACTAGTGGTCAGACTGAGCACAAACAGAGGTTGGAGGGACTAGTGGTCAGACTGAGCACAGACAGAGGTTGCGGGGACTAGTGGTCAGACGGAGCACAGACAGAGGTTGGAGGGACTAGTGGTCAGACGGAGCACAGACAGAGGTTGGAGGGACTAGTAGTCAGACCGAGCACAGACAGATTTTGGAGGGACTAGTGGTCGGACTGAGCACAAACAGAGGTTGGAGGGACTAGTCGTCAGACGGAGCACAGACAGAGGTTGGAGGGACTAGTAGTCAGACCGAGCACAGACAGATGTTGGAGGGACTAGTGGTCAGTCTGAGCACAGACAGATGTTGGAGGGACTAGTGGTCAGACGGAGCACAGACAGAGGTTGGGGGGGGGACTAGTGGTCAGACTGAGCACAGACAGAGTGATGGCAGACAAGCAGTCATAAATAGGAAGGAGAGCAGACAAATGGATAACAACTCAAGCGGAGAACATAAATAGAATGAGAAAAGACAGACAGTCAAGAGCACAGACAACGTAAGGACAGACAGGCAGACAGACAAAAAAAGAAAGAAAACCAGCTGGACAAACTTGGCAGAGATAGAGTGAGGAGAGACAGACAAGGAGAGAAAAGACAGAACAGGGACTGACAGTTAAACGGAGCACCGAGTTAGGGCAGAGAGTGTGGGGGCAGAGAGCGAGGGCTAAGAGTGAGGGCTGAGAGTGAGAGGGCAGAGAGTGTGTGGGAAGAGAGTGAGGGCTGAGAGTAAGAGTGTGTGGGCAGAGAATGAGAGGTCAGAGACTGAGAGGCGATATAATGAGAGGGCAGAGAGTGAGAGGGCAGAGAATGTGTGTGGAGAGAATGAGAGGGCAGAGAGTGAGAGGGCAGAGAGTGTGTGTGGAGAGAATGAGAGGGCAGAGAGTGAGAGGCGATATAATGAGAGGGCAGAGAGTGAGATGACAGAGAGTGTGTGTGGAGAGAATGAGAGGGCAGAGAGTGAGATGACAGAGAGTGTGTGTGGAGAGAATGAGAGGGCAGAGAGTGAGATGACAGAGAGTGTGTGTGGAGAGAATGAGAGGGCAGAGAGTGAGATGACAGAGAGTGTGTGTGGAGAGAATGAGAGGGCAGAGAGTGAGATGACAGAGAGTGTGTGTGGAGAGAATGAGAGGGCAGAGAGTGAGATGACAGAGAGTGTGTGTGGAGAGAATGAGAGGGCAGAGAGTGAGATGACAGAGAGTGTGTGTGGAGAGAATGAGAGGGCAGAGAGTGAGATGACAGAGAGTGTGTGTGGAGAGAATGAGAGGGCAGAGAGTGAGATGACAGAGAGTGTGTGTGGAGAGAATGAGAGGGCAGAGAGTGAGATGACAGAGAGTGTGTGTGGAGAGAATGAGAGGGCAGAGAGTGAGATGACAGAGAGTGTGTGTGGAGAGAATGAGAGGGCAGAGAGTGAGATGACAGAGAGTGTGTGTGGAGAGAATGAGAGGGCAGAGAGTGAGATGACAGAGAGTGTGTGTGGAGAGAATGAGAGGGCAGAGAGTGAGATGACAGAGAGTGTGTGTGGAGAGAATGAGAGGGCAGAGAGTGAGATGACAGAGAGTGTGTGTGGAGAGAATGAGAGGGCAGAGAGTGAGATGACAGAGAGTGTGTGTGGAGAGAATGAGAGGGCAGAGAGTGAGATGACAGAGAGTGTGTGTGGAGAGAATGAGAGGGCAGAGAGTGAGATGACAGAGAGTGTGTGTGGAGAGAATGAGAGGGCAGAGAGTGAGATGACAGAGAGTGTGTGTGGAGAGAATGAGAGGGCAGAGAGTGAGATGACAGAGAGTGTGTGTGGAGAGAATGAGAGGGCAGAGAGTGAGATGACAGAGAGTGTGTGTGGAGAGAATGAGAGGGCAGAGAGTGAGATGACAGAGAGTGTGTGTGGAGAGAATGAGAGGGCAGAGAGTGAGATGACAGAGAGTGTGTGTGGAGAGAATGAGAGGGCAGAGAGTGAGATGACAGAGAGTGTGTGTGGAGAGAATGAGAGGGCAGAGAGTGAGATGACAGAGAGTGTGTGTGGAGAGAATGAGAGGGCAGAGAGTGAGATGACAGAGAGTGTGTGTGGAGAGAATGAGAGGGCAGAGAGTGAGATGACAGAGAGTGTGTGTGGAGAGAATGAGAGGGCAGAGAGTGAGAGGGCAGAGAGTGAGATGACAGAGAGTGTGTGTGGAGAGAATGAGAGGGCAGAGAATGAGAGGGCAGAGAGTGAGATGACAGAGAGTGTGTGTGGAGAGAATGAGAGGGCAGAGAGTGAGAGGGCAGAGAGTGAGAGGGCAGGGAGTGAGAGGGCAGAGAATGAGAGGACAGAGAGTGAGATGACAGAGAGTGTGTGTGTGGAGAGAATGAGAGGGCAGAGAATTAGAGGGCAGAGAGTGAGATGACAGAGAGTGTGTGTGGAGAGAATTAGAGGGCAGAGAGTGAGAGGGCAGAGAGTGAGAGGGCAGAGAATGAGATGGCAGTGAGTGTGTGTGAGAGAGTGAGAGGGCAGTGAGTGAGAGGGCAGAGTAACATAGTACAGAGAGTGATAGATCAAAGAGTGAGATGGCAGAGACTGAGAGAGCAGAGAATGAGAGTGCAGAGACTGAGAGAGCAGAGAATGAGAGTGCAGAGACTGAGAGAGCAGAGAATGAGAGGACAAAGAGTGAGAAGGCAGAGAGTGAGAGGGCAGAGAGTGAGATGGCAGAGAATGAGAGGGCAAAGAGTGAGAGGGCAGAGAATGAGAGTGCAGAGACTGAGAGAGCAGAGAATGAGAGTGCAGAGACTGAGAGAGCAGAGAATGAGAGGACAAAGAGTGAGAAGGCAGAGAGTGAGAGGGCAGAGAGTGAGATGGCAGAGAATGAGAGGGCAAAGAGTGAGAGGGCAGAGAATGAGAGTGCAGAGACTGAGAGAGCAGAGAATGAGAGGACAAAGAGTGAGAAGGCAGAGAGTGAGAGGGCAGAGAGTGAGAGGGCAGAGAATAAGAGCGCAAAGAGTGAGAGGGCAGAGAGTGAGAAGGCAGAGAGTGAGAGGGCAGAGAATGAGAGTGCAGAGACTGAGAGAGCAGAGAATGAGAGGACAGAGACTGAGAGAGCAGAGAATGAGAGGACAAAGAGTGAGAAGGCAGAGTGTGAGAGGGCAGAGAGTTAAAGGACAGAGAATGATCGGACAGAGAATGAGGGGACAGAGAGTGAGAAGGCAGACAATGAAAGTACAGAGAATGAGAATACAGAAAGTGAGCGGACTGAGAGTGAGAAAGCACAGAATGAGAGGGCAGAGAGTGAGAGGGCAGAGAGTGAGAGGGCAGAGAGTTAAAGGACAGAGAATGATAGGACAGAGAATGAGGGGACAGAGAGTGAGAAGGCAGACAATGAAAGTACAGAGAATGAGAATACAGAAAGTGAGCGGACTGAGAGTGAGAAAGCACAGAATGAGAGGGCAGAGAGTGAGAGGGCAGAGAACGAGAGGACAGAGTGTGAGAGGCAGACAGTGAGAGGACAGAGAGTGAGAGGGCAGAAAGTGAGAGAGCAGAGAATGAGAGGGCAGAGATTGAGAAGGCTGAGA
This sequence comes from Megaustenia siamemsis, assembly GCA_032433765.1. Classification (NCBI taxonomy): domain Eukaryota; kingdom Metazoa; phylum Mollusca; class Gastropoda; order Stylommatophora; family Ariophantidae; genus Megaustenia; species Megaustenia siamemsis. The sequence continues at coordinate 42,193,981 of JAVIAB010000159.1, read as the reverse complement.
AAGAGAGGACAGAGAATGAAAACGCAGAAAATGAGATGACAGAGAATGAGAAAACAGAGTGAGAGGACAGAGAGTGAGAGGGCAGGGAGTGAGAGGAAAGAGAATTATAGGACAGAGAATAAAGGACAGAGAGTGAGAAGGCAGACAATGAGAGGACAGAGAATGAGAGGACAGAAAGTGAGAGGGCAGAGAATGAGAATGCAGAGAATGAGAGGACAGAGATTGAGAGGGTAGAGAATGAGAGGACAGAGAAAGAGAGAAGAGAGAGTGAGAGGGCAGAGAATGAGAGGGCAGAGAATGAGAATTCAGAGAATGAGAAAACAGTTTGAGAGGGCAGAAAATGAGAGGGCAGAGAGTGTGTATTGGGAGAGAATGAGAGGGCAGAGAATGAGAGGGTTGTAAGTGAGGGGTAGAGAATGAGAGGGCAGAGAATGAGAGGACAGAGAATGAATGGACACAGCGAGTGTGGACAGAGAGTGAGAGGGCAGAGTGTGAGAGGACAGAGAATGAGAGGACAGAGAATGAGAGGACAGAGAATGAGAGGACAGAGAATGAGAGGACAGAGAATGAGAGGGTTGAGAGTGAGATGACAGAGAATGAGAGGACAGAGAATGAGAGGACAGAGGGTGAGAGGGCAGAGTGTGAGAGGACAGAGAGTGAGAGGGTTGAGAGTGAGATGACAGAGAATGAGAGGACAGAGTGTGAGAGGACAGAGAGTGAGAGGGTTGAGAGTGAGATGACAGAGAATGAGAGGACAGAGAGTGAGAGGACAGAGTGAGAGAGGACAGAGTGAGAGGGCAGAATATGAGAGGACAGAGTGAGAGAGCAGTGAAAAAGAGGGTAGAGAGGGAGAAAGCAGCCAATGAGAGGGCAGTGAATGAGAGGACAGAGAGTGTGTGGGGTAAGAGTGAGAGGGCTGAGAATGGGAGGGCAGTGAGTGAGAGGGCAGAGAATGAGAGGGCAGATTGTATGTGGGAGAGAGTGAGAGGGCAGTGAGTGAGAAAGCAGAGAGTGAAAGGGCAGAAAGTGTGTGGGGATAAAGTGAGAGGACAGAGAAAGAGAAGGCAGTGAGTGATAGGGCAGAGAGTGTGTGGGTAGAGAGCGAGAGGACAGTCAGTGAGAGGGCTGAGAATTAGAGAGCAGTGAGAAATAATTAGAGAGCAGAGAAGAGAAAAAGGGCAGAGAGTGAGAAGGAAGAGAGTGAGAAGGAAGAGGACGAGAGATCAGTGAGTTGAGTGAGAGGGCAGAGAATGAGTGGGCAGATAGTGAGATGGAAGAGAATGAGAGGACAGAGAGTGAGAGGACAGAGAGTTAGCGGGCAGAGATTGAAATGGCAGAGAATGAGTGAACAGAGAATGAGAGTGCAGAGAATGAGAGGTAAGAGAATGAGAGAGCAGAGAATGAGTGGACAGAGAATGTGGGGAGAGTGAGAGGACAGAGAGTGAGAGGAATGAAAGTGGGAGGGCACAGAATGAGAGGGCAGAGAGTGAGAAGGTAGAGAACGATAGGACAGAGAGTGAGAGGGCAAAGAATGAGAGGACAGAGAGTGTGAGGGCAAAGAGTGTGAGGTCAGAAAGGGAGAGGCAGAGAATGAGAGGACAGAGAGTGTGATGGTAGAGAGTCTGAGGTCAGAGAGTGAGAGGGCAGAGAATGAGAGGACAGAGAGTGTGAGGGCAGAGAGTGAGAGGGCAGAGAATGAGAGGACAGAGAGTGTGAGGGCAAAGAGTGTGAGGTCAGAAAGGGAGAGGCAGAGAATGAGAGGACAGAGAGTGTGATGGTAGAGAGTCTGAGGTCAGAGAGTGAGAGGGCAGAGAATGAGAGGACAGAGAGTGTGAGGGCAGAGAGTGAGAGGCAGAGAGTGAGCGAGGGCAGAGAATGCAGGGCAGAGAGTGTGAGGGCAGAGAGTGAGAGGACAGAGAGTGTGAGGCAGAGAGTCTGAGGTCAGAGAGTGAGAGGGCAGAGAATGAGAGGACAGAGAGTGTTAGGGCAGAGATGAGAGGACAGAGAGTGAGCGAGGGCAGAGAATGAGAGGACAGAGAGTGTGAGGCAGAGAGTGTGAGGGCAGAGAAAAAGAGGGCAGAGAGTGAGAAGGCAGAGAATGAAACCGCAGAGAACGAGAAGACAGAGAACGAGAGGACAGAAAATGAGAGGACAGAAATGAGAGGTCTGAGTGTGAGAGGACATAGAATAAGAGGACAGAGAATTATAGGACAGAGAGAGATAGGGCAGGGAATGAGAGGACAGAGTGAGAGGACAGAGTGAGAGGGCAGAATATGAGAGGACAGAAAGTGAGAGGTCTGAGTGTGAGAGGACATAGAATAAGAGGACAGAGAATTATAGGACAGAGAGAGATAGGGCAGGGAATGAGAGGACAGAGAGTGAGAGGACAGAGTGAGAGGGCAGAATATGAGAGGACAGAAAGTGAGAGGTCTGAGTGTGAGAGGACATAGAATAAGAGGACAGAGAATTATAGGACAGAGAGAGATAGGGCAGGGAATGAGAGGACAGAGAGTGAGAGGACAGAGTGAGAGGGCAGAATATGAGAGGACAGAAAGTGAGAGTCTGAGTGTGAGAGGACATAGAATAAGAGGACAGAGAATTATAGGACAGAGAGAGATAGGGCAGGGAATGAGAGGACAGAGAGTGAGAGGACAGAAAGTGAGAGGTCTGAGTGTGAGAGGACATAGAATAAGAGGACAGAGAATTATAGGACAGAGAGAGATAGGGCAGGGAATGAGAGGACAGAGAGTGAGAGGACAGAGTGAGAGGGCAGAATATGAGAGGACAGAGTGAGAGGTCAGTGAAAAAGAGGGTAGAGAGGGAGAAAGCAGCGAATGAGATGGCAGTGAATGAGCGGGCAGAGAATGAGAGGACAGAGAGTGAGAGGCCAGAGAGTGTGTGTGGGGAAAGAGTGAGAGGGCTGAGAATGGGAGGGCAGTGAGTGATAGGGCAGAGAGTGAAAGGGTAGAAAGTGTGTGGGGATAAAGTGAGAGGACAGAGAAAGAGAAGGCAGAGAGTGAGAGGGCTGAGAATGGGAGTGCAGTGAGTGATAGGGCAGAGAGTGTGTGGGTAGAGAGGACAGTCAGTGAGAGGGCTGAGAATTAGAGGACAGAGAGTGAGAGGGCAGATAATTAGAGAGCAGTGAGAAAGAGAGCAGAGAAAGAAAGGGCAGAGAGTGAGAAGGAAGAGAGTGAGAAGGAAGAGGACGAGAGATCAGTGAGTTGAATGAGAGGTCAGAGAATGAGTGGGCAGATAGTGAGATGGAAGAGAATGAGAGGACAGAGAGTGAGAGGACAGAGAGTTAGCGGGCAGAGAATGAGAGGACCGAGAATGAGAGGGCAGAGAATGAGAGGACAGAGAGTGGGAGTGTAGATTGACAGGACACAGAGTGAGAGGGCAGAGAATGAGAGGTAAGAGAATGAGAGAGCAGAGAATGAGAGAGCAGAGAATGAGAGGACAGAGAATGAGGGGAGAGTGAGAGGGCAGAGAGTGAGAGGAATGAAAGTGGGAGGGCACAGAATGAGAGGGCAGAGAGTGAGAAGGTAGAGAACGATAGGACAGAGAATGAGAGGGCAAAGAATGAGAGGACAGAGAGTGTGAGGGCAGAGAGTGTGAGGTCAGAAAGTGAGAGGCAGAGAATGAGAGGACAGAGAGTGTGATGGCAGAGAGTCTGAGGTCTGAGTGTGAGAGGGCAGAGAATGAGAGGACAGAGAATGCAGGGGCAGAGAGTGTGAGGTCAGAGAGTGAGAGGCAGAGAATGAGAGGACAGAGAATGCAGGGGCAGAGAGTGTGAGGTCAGAGAGTGAGAGGCAGAGAATGAGAGGACAGAGAGTGTGATGGCAGAGAGTCTGAGGTCAGAGAGTGAGAGGGCAGAGAATGAGAGGACAGAGAGTGTTAGGGCAGAGAATGAGAGGACAGAGAGTGAGAGAGGGCAGAGAATGAGAGGACAGAGAGTGTGAGGGCAGAGAGTGTGAGGGCAGAGAAAGAGAGGGCAGAGAGTGAGAAGGCAGAGAATGAAACCGCAGAGAACGAGAAGACAGAGAATGAGAGGACAGAAAATGAGAGGACAGAAAGTGAGAGGTCTGAGTGTGAGAGGACATAGAATAAGAGGACAGAGAATTATAGGACAGAGAGAGATAGGGCAGGGAATGAGAGGACAGAAAGTGAGAGGACAGAGTGAGAGGGCAGAATATGAGAGGACAGAAAGTGAGAGGTCTGAGTGTGAGAGGACATAGAATAAGAGGACAGAAATTGAGAGAGCAGAGAATGAGAGTGCAGTGAGTGATAGGGCAGAGAATGAGAAGACATTGAATGAATGGGCGGAGAGTGAGGCTGAGAATGAAAGGACAGAGATTGATAGGGCAGAGAGTTGAGAGGGCAGTGAGTGAGTGGGCAGAGAGTTAAGAGGGGAGGGAGTGAGTGGGCAGAGAGTTGAGAGGGCAGTGAGTGAGTGGGCAGAGAGTTGAGAGGGGAGTGAGTGAGTGGGCAGAGAGTTGAGAGGGCAGTGAGTGAGTGGGCAGAGAGTTGAGAGGGTAGTGAGTGAGTGGGCGGAGAGTTGAGAGGGGAATGAGTGAGTGGGCAAAGAGTTGAGAGGGCAGTGAGTGAGTGGGCAGAGAGTTGAGAGGGAAGTGAGTGAGTGGGCAGAGAGTTGAGAGGGCAGTGAGTGAGTGGGCAGAGAGTTGAGAGGGGAATGAGTGAATGGGCAGAGAGTTGAGAGGGGAGTGAGTGAGTGAGCAGAGAGTTGAGAGGGCAGTGAGTGAGTGGGCAGAGTGTTGAGAGGGAAGTGAGTGAGGGGGCAGAGAGTTGAGAGGGCAGTGAGTGAGTGGGTAGAGAGTTGAGGGGACAGAGAGAGGGAGGGCAGAGAATGAAAGTACAGAGAGTGACAGGGCATAGAGTGAGAGGACAGAGGAATGAGAGGACAGAGAGTGAGAGGACAGAGGAATGAGAGGACAGAGTGAGAGGACAGAGAATGAGAGTAAGGAGAATGAAAGGGCAGAGATTGAGAGGACAGAGAATAAGAGGTCAGAGAATAAGATGGCAGAGAACGAGAGATCAGTGAGTATGAGGGCAGAGAATGGGAGGGCAGTGAGTGAGAGGGCAGATAAAGAGAGGACAGAGAATGAGATGACAGTGAATGAAAACGCAGAGAATGAGAGGACAGAGAATGAGAGGATATAGAGCAAGAGAACAGACAGTGAGAGGGCAGAGTGTGAGATGGTAGAGAATGAGGGGACAGAGAATGAGAGGGCAGAGAATGAGAGGTAAGAGAATGAGAGGACAGAGAATGAGAGGATAGTGAATGAGAGGACAGAAAATGAGAGGAGATAGAGTGGGAGGGTAGAAAGTGAGAGGACTGAGACTGAGAGGCACAGAATGAGAGGGCAGAGTGAGAGGGCAGAGATCGAGATGACAGAGATTGAGAGGGCAGAGAGTGAGAGGACAGCGAGTGAGAGGTCAGAGAATGAGAGGGCAGTGAGTTAGAAGGCAGAGAACGAGATATCAGTGAATGAGAGGGCAGAGAATGAGAGGGCAGTGAATGAGAGGGCAGAGAATGAGAGGGCAGAGAATGAGAGGGCAGAGAATGAGAGGGTAGAGGGTGAGATGGCAGAGAGTGTGTGGGGAGAGAGTGAGAGGGCAGAGAATAAGGGGGTAGTGAGTGAGAGGGCAGTGATAGAGAGGACAGAGAATAATAACGCAGAGTATGAGAAGACAGAGAATGAGAGGACAGAGAGTGAGAGGACAGACAGTGAGAGGGCAGAGTGTGAGAGGACAGAGAATGAGAGGGCAGAGACTGAGATGACAGAAAATGAGAGTGCAGAGAATGAGAGGACAGAGAGTGATAGGGCAGAGAATAAGAGGGCAGAAAATGAGAGGGCAGAGAGTGGGGGCTGAGAGTGAAAGAACAAAGAATGAGAGGGCAGAGAATGAGAGGACAGAGAGTGATAGGGCAAAGTGTGAGAGGGAAGTGAGTGAGATGGTAGAGAGGGAGAAGACAGAGTAATGAGAGGACAGAGAGTGAGAGGAAAGTGTGAGAGGGAAGAGATTGAGAGGGCAGAGAGTGAGAGGAAACAGTGTGAGAGGGAAGAGATTGAGAGGGCAGAGAGTGAGAGGGCAGAGTAAGATAGGGCAGAGAAGGAGAGGACAGAGCGTGAGAGGGCACAGAATGACAGTACGGAGAAAAGAGGCAGAGAATAAGAGGACAGAGAATGAGAGGACAGAGAGTGAGAGAACAGAGAGTGATAGGGCAGAGAGTGAGAGGGCATATATTGAGAGGGCAGAGAATGAGAGGACAGAGTGTGAGAGGGTAGAGAACGAGAAGACAGAGAGTGAGAGGGCAGAGAGTGAGAGGACAGAGAGTGAGATGGCAGACACTGAGAGGACAGAGAGTGAGAGATGGCAGAGAATGAGAGGGCAGAGATTGAGAGAACATAGAATGAGAGTACAGAGAATGAGAGGACAGAGAGTGAGAGGGCGAAGAATGAAAGGACAGATAATGAGGAGGCAGAGAATGAGAGGTAAGAAAATGAGAGGGCAGAGAATGATATTTAGACAGACAGAGAACCGAGGAGAGAGGAACATATATTTAGATGTACAGAGAACCGAGGAGAGAGGAACAGATATTTAGATGTACAGAGAACCGAGGAGAGAGTGACATATATTTAGACAGACAGAGAACCGAGGAGAGAGGGACATATATTTAGACAGACAGAGAACCGAGGAGAGAGGGACATATATTTAGACAGACAGAGAACCGAGGAGAGAGGGACAGATATTTAGACAGACAGAGAACCGAGGAGAGAGGAACAGATATTTAGATGTACAGAGAACCGAGGAGAGAGTGACATATATTTAGAAAGACAGAGAACCGAGGAGAGAGGGACATATATTTAGACAGACAGAGAACCGAGGAGAGAGGGACATATATTTAGACAGACAGAGAACCGAGGAGAGAGGGACAGATATTTAGACAGACAGAGAACCGAGGAGAGAGGGACAGATATTTAGACAGACAGAGAACCGAGGAGAGAGGGACATATATTTAGACAGACAGAGAACCGAAGAGAGAGGGACATATATTTAGACAGAAAACCGAGGAGAGAGGGATAGATATTTAGACAGAAAGAGAACCGAGGAAAGAGGGACAGATATTTAGACAGAGAGAGAACCGAGGAGAGAGGAACATATATTTAGACAGAGAACCGAGGAGAGAGGGACAGATATTTAGACAGACAGAGAACCGAGGAGAGAGGGACATATATTAGACAGAGAACCGAGGAGAGAGGAACAGATATTTAGACAGAAAGAGAACCGAGGAAAGAGGGACAGATATTTAGACAGAGAGAGAACCGAGGAAAGAGGAACAGATATTTAGACAGAAACCGAGGAGAGAGGGACAGATATTTAGACAGAGAACCGAGGAGAGAGGGACAGATATTTAGACAGAGAACCGAGGAGAGAGGGACAGATATTTAGACAGAGAACCGAGGAGAGAGGGACAGATATTTAGACAGAGAACCGAGGAGAGAGGGACAGATATTTAGACAGAGAACCGAGGAGAGAGGGACAGATATTTAGACAGAGAACCGAGGAGAGAGGGACAGATATTTAGATAGACAGAGAACCGAGGAGAGAGGGACAGATATTTAGATAGACAGAAGACCGATGAGAGAGGGACAGATATTTAGACAGAGGACCGATGAGAGAGGGACAGATATTTAGACAGAGAACCGATGAGCGAGGGACAGATATTTAGACAGAGGACCGAGGAGAGAGGGACAGATATTTAGATAGAGGACCGATGAGAGAGGGACAGATATTTAGATAGACAGAGGACCGAGGAGAGAGGGACAGATATTTAGATAGACAGAGGACCGATGAGAGAGGGACAGATATTTTGACAGAGAACCGATGAGAGAGGGACAGATATTTAGATAGACAGAGGACCGAGGAGAGAGGGACAGATATTTAGATAGACAGAGGACCGAGGAGAGAGGGACAGATATTTAGATAGACAGAGGACCGATGAGAGAGGGACAGATATTAGACAGAGAACCGATGAGAGAGGGACAGATATTTAGATAGACAGAGGACCGAGGAGAGAGGGACAGATATTTAGATAGACAGAGGACCGAGGAGAGAGGGACAGATATTTAGATAGACAGAGGACCGATGAGAGAGGGACAGATATTTAGACAGAGGACCGAGGATAGAGGGACAGATATTTAGATAGACAGAGGACCGAGGAGAAAGGGACAGATATTTAGATAGACAGAGGACCGATGAGAGAGGGACAGATATTTAGATAGACAGAGGACCGATGAGAGAGGGACAGATATTTAGATAGACAGAGGACCGAGGAGAGAGGGACAGATATTTAGATAGACAGAGGACCGATGAGAGAGGGACAGATATTTAGATAGACAGAGGACCGAGGAGAGAGGGACAGATATTTATACAGAGGACCGATGAGAGAGGGACAGATATTTAGACAGAGAACCGATGAGAGAGGGACAGATATTTAGACAGAGGACCGAGGAGAGAGGGACATATATTTAGATAGACAGAGGACCGAGGAGAGAGGGACAGATATTTAGACAGACAGAGAACCGAGGATAGAGGGACAGTTAGACAGAGGATGAAAGAGATTAGAACAGACAGACAGATATATAGACAGACAGACAGACAAATAAAGAAGGGAGATCTGTTTTCAACTGACAAACGGGAGAAAAAAGAAAACAGAACAGAAATTGAAGTCTTTGAAATGTGGATTTATAGAAGAATAGGTAGAATTGGATGGAAGGAAAAGAAAACAAACGATGATGTTTTAAAACAACTAAAAATGAAAAGAGAACAACTAAATACAATTCGAACAAGACAAATGAGATTTTTTGGGCCATGTTAAAATACACAACAGCCTACTAAAAGTAATCTTGGAAGGGAAAATACAAGGTAAAAGAGGCAGAGGCAGACCAAGACTAACATGGACGAGTAACATTAAAAGATAGACAAGTCAGCTTATGACAACCTGCACTATCAAAGCAAGAGACAGAGGCAGACCAAGACTAACATGGACGAGTAACATCAAAAGATGGACAAGTCAGCCTATGACAACCTGCACTATCAAAGCAAGAGACAGAGACAGACCAAGACTAACATGGACGAGTAACATCAAAAGATGGACAAGTCAGCCTATGACAACCTGCACCATTAAAGCAAGAGACAGAGACAGACCAAGACTAACATGGACGAGTAACATCAAAAGATGGACAAGTCAGTTTATGACAACCTGCACTATCAAAGCAAGAGACAGAGCGGAATGGCGCTCCCTGGTAGCCAACCTTCGATGCGGTGACGGCACTCAATGATGATGATGATAACACAGCAAAAGTTATAGAAAAGTTATACTTACTGGCAGGAACAATAACTGTCATCAATGATATAAAAGATAACACAGAGAAAGCCATCTGGCTAACAAAAGAAAACACAACCAGGCCTAAGACAAAAATGTCAGCACGGACTACATGGCAAGCTGTCCGGTTGTGTCGCGGGGTGGAACTAAAGGATGAAGATTTATTGGAAACTAACGACCGTGTGTGTGTGACGTAGTTCGTATCAACCGACGAGATTTGTTTGCGATATCTTAATTGTTGAGATCGTAAAAAGACAAGCGAGGGTCGCTGATTAATATTTGTTGTTTTTATTTAGTCAAGTGTTCTAGAATCTAGAGTCGAGAACGTTCCAGAGATTGATGGAAGTAATAAATAGAATACAGAGTTTGTTTACGTTAAGTTGATCGGGGGGGGGGGGGGGAAAGGGGGTACCTAGGGGTATGGAGAAGGGGCGTGACTATGGGCGCTATCTGACGTGGACCAATCAAGGAGAGGAGAGTGTTGATGCAGGTCGCTACGTGGCGTATGTCGTTGCCTGGACGTTGTTTTTCTGCCCACAGAACGATAACAATTAGACTACCACGATGATAATGGCGATGAGATTGCACCACGTGACTTGACTAAAGTTATCCGTAACTTCAAGAAGAGTTCATGTACTTGACAGTCATTACCATCATGTGCCGCGTTCTCTGATGTTATCGTTTGATGATAATAGTAGCCACTTGTAGCAGCTGAAGAGCCTCTTAATGGCTGTTAACTTGTCCTGCTGGTACCACACACAAGCATCGACAATATTTTCTCTTTCATCATCGCGCGCGCACTTCGAGATTTCCAGAACAAAGCTCCAACGTCATCGTTATCTCGTGATATCTACACCAACTTCTGGAATATTCGATCATCATCATGTTCCGCTGCTTGTAGCTACGTGGAGATTACACGTTAACATCACGTGATACCTGCAGTATCTAGAACTTACTGGAAGTTTAAGGTCAACGATAGAGATAAGGACAAGACAGATCTAAAATGTATAAAATATGAAATACGAGTACAACTGTGATGAACATGCACAATACACATACAATTGTATGTAGCAGTTAAATTATTCTAGAGACGAGACAAACAGCGACGTTTCGGTAAAAAATCTTCATTAAGTACACCACAAAGAATACAGAAAGATCAAGACGATAGTCAAATACTAAAGATAAAGGTAAAGTTGCGAGACTTGAATCTGCGTGTTAGCTCGCGAGGTTTCACCATTATGTGCTCTGTCTCCTGTCCAGAAGTGTTCGGAGACTTCTGGATAGTGTCGCTTGAAACATCGAAACTCACATTGCGAGGTATGCAAATACTAGTGTAAAATAAATAAAGAAATATAAACGCGAAAACCAAACACTGATCTGGAAAATGGCGGAAAGAAACGGTGACCTGTATTTACATAGAGATTCGTTATATCTATAGGCAATATTTACACGATTTACAAGTAAGGTAGAAAATTAGTATCATCATCTGTCGTTTACAATATTTACACATGAGTTATATCATCATTAATATCATCTGATATTTACACAAGCTTTACAGTTGACCTGGCTGGTCTAGAGGCAGGGCGTTGGCCTATGGTCAAGTAAGTACGGGTTCAAGTCCCGTCGTAGGCAGTGGACAATTTTCATTTCCTTACTGCATTGTCAACATTGAGCTCTGTCACTGTCACTCACTGAACTCCGTTACCATCATTTAGCTCTTTCACTTCCACTCACTGAGCTCCTTTACTGTCAACATTAAGCTCTGTCACTGTCACTCACTGAACTCCGTTACCATCATTTAGCTCTTTCACTTCCACTCACTGAGCTCCTTTACTGTCAACATTAAGCTCTGTCACTGTCACTCTATGAACTCCGTTACCATCATTTAGCTTTTTTACTTCCACTCACTGAGCTCCTTTACTGTCAACATTGAGCTCTCTCACTGTCACTCTATGAACTCCGTTACCATCATTTAGCTCTTTCACTTCCACTCACTGAGCTCCTTTACTGTCAACATTGAGCTCTCTCACTGTCACTCACTGAACTCCGTTAATATCATTTAGCTCTTCAACTTCCACACACTGAGCTCCTTTACTGTCAACATTAAGCTCTGTCACTCACTGAACTCCGTTACCATCATTTAGCTTTTTTACTTCCACTCACTGAGCTCCTCTTCTGTCAACATTGAGCTCTCTCACTGTCACTCACTGAACTCCGTTACCATCATTTAGCTCTTTCACTTCCACTCACTAAGCTTCTTTACTGTCAACATTAAGCTCTGTCACTGTCACTCACTGAACTCTGTTACCATCATTTAGCTCTTTCACTTCCACACACTGAGCTCCTTTACTGTCAACATTAAGCTCTCTCAATGTCACTCACTGAACTCCGTTACCATCATTTAGCTCGTTCACTTCCACTCACTTTAGCTCCTTTACTGTCAACATTAAGCTCTCTCACTGTCACTCACTGAACTCCGTTACCATCATATAGCTCTTCCACTTCCATTCACTGATCTCCTTTACTGTCAACATTGAGCTCTCTCACTGTCACTCATTGAATTCCGTTACCATAATTTAGCTCTTCCACTTCCATTCACTGATCTCCTTTACTGTCAACATTAAGCTCTGTCATTGTCACTCACTGAACTCCGTTACCATCATTTAGCTCTTCCACTTTCAATCACTTAGCTACTTTACTGTCAACATTAAGCTCTGTCACTTCCACTCACAGAAATCCATTACCATCATTTAGCTCTTCCACTTCCATTCACTGAGCTCCTTTACTGTCAACATTAAGCTCTGTCACTGTCACTCACTGAACTCCGTTACCATAATTTAGCTCTTTCAGTTCCACTCACTTTAGCTCTTTTACTGTCAACATTAAGCTCTGTCACTTTCACTCACTGAACTCCGTTACCATCATTTAGCTCTTTCACTTCCACTCACTGAGCTCCTTTACTGTCAACATTAAGCTCTGTCACTGTCACTTACTGAACTGCGTTACCATCATTTAGCTCTTCCACTTTCAATCACTGAGCTCCTTTACTGTCAACATTAAGCTCAGTCACTTCCACTCACTGAACTCCTTTACCATAATTTAGCTCTTCCACTTCCATTAACTGAGCTCCTTTACTGTCAACATTAAGCTCTGTCACTGTCACTCACTGAACTCCGTTACCATCATTTAGCTCTTCCACTTCCACTAACTGAGCTCCTTTACTGTCAACATTAAGCTCTGTCACTGTCACTCACTGAACTCCGTTACCATCATTTAGCTCTTCCACTCACTGAGCTTCTTTACTGTCAACAGTAAGCTCTGTCACTGTCACTCACTGAACTCCGTTACCATCATTTAGCTCTTTCACTTCCACTCACTAAGCTCCTTTACTGTCAACATTAAGCTCTGTCACTTTCACTCACTGAACTCAGTTACAATCATTTAGCTCTTTCACTTCCACTCACTGAGCTCCTTTACTGTCAACATTAAGCTCTGTCATTGTCACTTACTGAACTGCGTTACCATCATTTAGCTCTTCCACTTTCAATCACTGAGCTCCTTTACTGTCAACATTAAGCTCAATCACTTCCACTCACTGATCTCCTTTACCATAATTTAGCTCTTCCACTTTCAATCACTGAGCTCCTTTACTGTCAACATTAAGCTCTGTCACTGTCACTCACTGAACTCCGTTACCATCATTTAACTCTTCCACTTCCAATCACTGAGCTCCTTTACTGTCAACATTAAGCTCTGTCACTGTCACTCACTGAACTCCGTTACCATCATTTAGCTCTTCCACTTCCACTCACTGAGCTCCTTTACTGTCAACATTAAGCTCTGTCAAGCATTTTTTTCAGGTTTGCTTTCCTTAGCCTTTGATTGTATTGTCCCCAATCTTCCTGCAAGGCAGCAGATTGTCTTTTCTGTAGGGGGATTCTGCCCTTAGATGGTCGGCCATCCCAGGTTTACAAGCACCATCTGCCCAAGCTTGATGTAGTTATTAGTTGGTGATTAGACCATCACCATCACACATCAAACAACAGACTATAAGTCCCTCATAACTAAGACGAACTCCGGGAGTCTCATCGATGCTGACAAGTCATGTACGAAACCCCTCCGTCTTTCATTGATTAGAGTACGACCGTCCTAGGGCTATGCAACTAACTTGATGACGTAGTTCACACAACAATGGCTGCACTCACAATATCCCTGTTACTATAGTAAAAGCAGCCAACAGCGCACGAAAAGCTGATGCACAATTTCCAAAGTGAAAACTGCTACTGACTAGACAGAGCAGAGCTTAGCAAGGAGTTGTACCATGCCAGAACTTGGCGTAAAACAATTACAACGACGGTTCTGGAAAGCACACGATGTGTTGACGTAATTCGCATATAACGCTATGCAGGGGAAGGTCGTATTCACAAACTTTTGACTTGACAATGAAGAACAATGAGGTGAGTACAACCTGTTATCATCGGCGAACTTTGCTAACTGGATCAGTTAATTAGCTCGGACACAGAAAATTACACCGTAGAGCCGATGCTAATCAATTCCCTAATGCAACTTCTGCACCGGTCCAGCGAACGTGACCTCATTCCACCATGTTTGGAAACGGAAGTCAAACTTTAGGTTTTTCTCTTTTCTCTTGTCGTCTAACTACAGTTGAAGTCAAAATTAGGCATTTGTCTCTTCTCTGACAGCTCGGTATTGAAACCTTCCAGGTAATCACACATTTCAACCGTCCAAATGTTAACACTTCTAGTCGTTATTTACAACTGTCAGGAAGCTCTTACTTCCAGTCGCTATTTACAACTGTCAGGAAGCTCTTACTTCTAGTCGCTATTTACAACTGTCAGGAAGCTCTTACTTCTAGTCGCTATTTACAACTGTCAGGAAGTTCTTACTTCCAGCCGCTATTTACAGCTGTCAGGAAGTTCTTACTTCCAGCCGCTATTTACAACTTTCAGGAAGTTCTTAATTCCAGCCGCTATTTACAACTGTCAGGAAGTTCTTACTTCCAGCCGCTATTTACAACTGTCAGGAAGTTCTTACTTCCAGCCGCTATTTACAACTGTCAGGAAGTTCTTACTTCCAGTCGCTATTTACAGCTGTCAGGAAGTTCTTACTTCCAGCCGCTATTTACAACTGTCAGGAAGTTCTTACTATCAGCCGCTATTTACAACTGTCAGGAAGTTCTTACTATCAGCCGCTATTTACAACTGTCAGGAAGTTCTTACTTCCAGCCGCTATTTACAACTGTCAGGAAGTTCTTACTTCCAGCCGCTATTTACAACTGTCAGGAAGTTCTTACTTCCAGTCGCTATTTACAGATGTCAGGAAGTTCTTACTATCAGCCGCTATTTACAACTGTCAGGAAGTTCTTACTTCCAGCCGCTATTTACAACTGTCAGGAAGTTCTTATTATCAGCCGCTATTTACAACTGTCAGGAAGTTCTTACTTCCAGTCGCTATTTACAACTGTCAGGAAGTTCTTACTATCAGCCGCTATTTACAACTGTCAGGAAGTTCTTACTTCCAGTCGCTATTTACAACTGTCAGGAAGTTCATTCTTCAAGTCACTATTTACAATGTCAAAAAGTCGCTATTTACAACTGTGATAATGTTCATTATTGAAGCCGCTGTTTACAACCCTCAGAAAGTCCATTCTAAATGTCATTATTTACAGCTGTTGGAAAGTTCATTTCTTCTAGTCGCTATTTACAGCTGTTGGAAAGTTCATTTCTTCTAGTCGCTATTTACAGCTGTTGGAAAGTTCATTTCTTATAGTCGCTATTTAACGCTGTTGGAAAGTTCATTTCTTCTAGTCGCTATTTACAGCTGTTGGAAAGTTTATTTCTTCTAGTCGCTATTTACAGCTGTTGGAAAGTTCATTTCTTCTAGTCGCTATTTACAGCTGTTGGAAAGTTCATTTCTTCTAGTCGCTATTTACAGCTGTTGGAAAGTTCATTTCTTATAGTCGCTATTTAACGCTGTTGGAAAGTTCATTTCTTCTAGTCGCTATTTACAGCTGTTGGAAAGTTTATTTCTTCTAGTCGCTATTTACAGCTGTTGGAAAGTTCATTTCTTCTAGTCGCTATTTACAGCTGTTGGAAAGTTCATTTCTTCTAATTTCTTTTGTGCAAAGTGGTTCTTTACATATTATTATTTATGTACACAGTCAATAATTTCAATTTCTACTGTCAATCATTGAGATTTCTACTATCAATCGTCGAGATTTCTACTATCAATCATTAAGATTTCTACTGTCATTCATTGACATTTCAACCGTCAATCGTTGAGATTTCAACTGTCAATCAATGAGATTCCTACTGTCAATCAATGAGATTCCTACTGTCAATCAATGAGATTCCTACTGTCAATCATTGAGATTCCTACTGTCAATTATTAAGATTTCTACTGTCAATCAATGAGATTCCAACTGTCAATCAATGAATTCCTACTGTTAATCAATGAGATTCCTACTGTTAATCAATGAGATTCCTACTGTCAATCATTAAGATTTCTCCTGTCAGTCATTGAGATTTCGACCGTCGGTCGTTGACAATCAATGAGATTTCTACTATCAATCTTTGAGATTCCTACCGTCAATTATTAAGATTTCTCCTGTCAGTCATTGAGAATTCTAATGTCAGTCATTCAGATTTCTACTCCCAGTCATAGAGATTTCGAATGTCAGTCATTGAGATTTCTACTGTCAACAGTTGAGATTTTCACTTTTAATCATTGAGATTTCTACTATCAATCATTTAGATTTCTACTGTCAGTCATTGAGATTTCTACTGTCAATCATTGAGATTTCTACTATCAATCATTAAGATTTCTACTGTCAGTCATTGAGATTTCTAATGTCAATCATTGAGATTTCTACTATCAATCGTCGAGATTTCTACTATCAATCATTAAGATTTCTACTGTCAATCACTGAGAATTCTGCTGTCAATCATTGAGATTTCTGCTGTCAATCATTGAGATTTCTAATGTCAATCATTGAGATTTTTGCTGTCAATCATTGAGATTTTGCTGTCAGTCATTGAGATTTCTACTGTCAGTCATTGAGATTTCTACTGTCAATAACTGAGATTTCTACTGTCAGTCATTGAGATTTCTACTGTCAGTCATTGAGATTTCTGCTGTCAGTCATTGAGATTTCTATTGTCAGTCATTGAGATTTCTGCTGTCAATCATTGAGATTTATGCTGTCAATTATTGAGATTTCTTCTGTCAATCATTGAGATTTCTGCTGTCAGTCATTGAGATTTCTACTGTCAATCATTGAGATTTATGCTGTCAATCATTGAGATTTCTACTGTCAGTCATTGAGATTTCTGCTGTCAATCATTGAGATTTCTCCTGTCAGTCATTGAGATTTATGCTGTTAATCATTGCGATTTCTACTGTCAGTCATTGAGATTTCTGATGTCAATCATTGAGATTTCTGCTGTCAATCATTGAGATTTCTACTGTCAGTCATTGAGATTTCTGCTGTCAATCATTGAGATTTCTGCTGTCAGTCATTGAGATTTATGCTGTTAATCATTGCGATTTCTACTGTCAGTCATTGAGATTTCTGCTGTCAATCATTGAGATTTCTGCTGTCAATCATTGAGATTTCTGCTGTCAATCATTGAGATTTCTGCTGTCAATCATTGAGATTTCTACTGACAATCATTGAGATTTTTTCTGTCAATCATTGAGATTTCTACTGTCAATTATTGAGATTTCTACTGTCAATCATTTAGATTTCTACAGTCAATCATTGAGATTTCCAATGTCAATCATTGAGATTTCTACTGTCAGTCATTGAGATTTCTGCTGTCAATCATTGAGATTTCTGCTGTCAATCATTGAGATTTCTGCTGTCAATCACTGAGATTTATACTGTCAGTCACTGAGATTTCTGCTGTCAATCATTGAGATTTGTGCTGTCAGTCATTGAGATTTCTACTGTCAGTCATTTAGATTTCTACTGTCAATCACTGAGATTTCTACTGTCAATCATTGAGATTCCTACTGTCAGTCATTGAGATTTCTACAGTCAATCATTGAGATTTATGCTGTCAATCATTGAGATTTCTTCTGTCAATCATTGAGATTTCTGCTGTCAGTCATTGAGATTTCTACTGTCAGTCATTGAGATTTCTGCTGTCAATCATTGAGATTTCTGCTATCAGTCATTGAGATTTCTGCTGTTAATCATTGAAATTTCTACTGTCAGTCATTGAGATTTCTGCTGTCAATCATTGAGATTTCTGCTGTCAATCATTGAGATTTCTGCTGTCAATCATTGAGATTTCTGCTGTCAATCATTGAGATTTCTACTGACAATCATTGAGATTTTTCTGTCAATCATTGAGATTTCTACTGTCAATTATTGAGATTTCTACTGTGAATCATTTAGATTTCTACAGTCAATCATTGAGATTTCCAATGTCAATCATTGAGATTTCTACTGTCAATCATTGAGATTTCTACTGACAATCATTGAGATTTTTTCTGTCAATCATTGAGATTTCTACTGTCAATTATTGAGATTTCTACTGTCAATCATTTAGATTTCTACAGTCAATCATTGAGATTTCTACTGTCAATCATTGAGATTTCTACTGACAATCATTGAGATTTCTGCTGTCAGTCATTGAGATTTCTACTATCAATCGTCGAGATTTATACTATCAATCATTAAGATTTCTACTGTCAATCACTGAGAATTCTACTGTCTATCATTGAGATTTCTACTATCAATCGTCGAGATTTCTAATGTCAATCATTGAGATTTTTGCTGTCAATCATTGAGATTTCTGCTGTCAGTCATTGAGATTTCTGCAGTCAGTCATTGAGATTTCTACTGTCAATCATTGAGATTTCTGCTGTCAATCATTGAGATTTCTGCAGTCAGTCATTGAGATTTCTACTGTCAATCATTGAGATTTGTACTGTCAATCATTGAGATTTCTGCTGTCAATCATTGAGATTTCTACTGTCAATCATTGAGATTTCTGCAGTCAGTCATTGAGATTTCTGCTGTCAGTCATTGAGATTTCGACTGTCAATAATTAAGATTTCTGCTGTCAATCATTGAGATTTCTGCTGTCAATCATTGAGATTTTTGCTGTCAATCATTGAGATTTCTGCTGTCAGTCATTGAGATTTCTGCTGTCAGTCATTGAGATTTCTACTGTCAATAATTGAGATTTCTGCTGTCAATCATTGAGATTTTTGCTGTCAATCATTGAGATTTCTGCTGTCAATCACTGAGATTTATACTGTCAGTCACTGAGATTTCTGCTGTCAATCATTGAGATTTGTGCTGTCAGTCATTGAGATTTCTACTGTCAGTCATTTAGATTTCTACTGTCAATCACTGAGATTTCTGCTGTCAATCATTGAGATTCCTACTGTCAGTCATTGAGATTTCTACTGTCAATCATTGAGATTTATGCTGTCAATCATTGAGATTTCTTCTGTCAATCATTGAGATTTCTGCTGTCAGTCATTGAGATTTCTACTGTCAATCATTGAGATTTCTGCTGTCAGTCATTGAGATTTCTACTGTCAGTCATTGAGATTTCTGCTGTCAATCATTGAGATTTCTGCTATCAGTCATTGAGATTTCTGCTGTTAATCATTGAAATTTCTACTGTCAGTCATTGAGATTTCTGCTGTCAATCATTGAGATTTCTGCTGTCAATCATTGAGATTTCTGCTGTCAATCATTGAGATTTCTGCTGTCAATCATTGAGATTTCTACTGACAATCATTGAGATTTTTCTGTCAATCATTGAGATTTCTACTGTCAATTATTGAGATTTCTACTGTCAATCATTTAGATTTCTACAGTCAATCATTGAGATTTCTACTGTCAATCATTGAGATTTATACTGACAATCATTGAGATTTCTGCTGTCAGTCATTGAGATTTCTACTATCAATCGTCGAGATTTATACTATCAATCATTAAGATTTCTACTGTCAATCACTGAGAATTCTTCTGTCTATCATTGAGATTTCTACTATCAATCGTCGAGATTTCTAATGTCAATCATTGAGATTTTTGCTGTCAATCATTGAGATTTCTGCTGTCAGTCATTGAGATTTCTGCAGTCAGTCATTGAGATTTCTACTGTCAATCATTGAGATTTCTGCTGTCAATCATTGAGATTTCTGCAGTCAGTCATTGAGAATTCTACTGTCAATCATTGAGATTTGTACTGTCAATCATTGAGATTTCTGCTGTCAATCATTGAGATTTCTACTGTCAATCATTGAGATTTCTGCTGTCAGTCATTGAGATTTCTGCTGTCAGTCATTGAGATTTCGACTGTCAATAATTAAGATTTCTGCTGTCAATCATTGAGATTTCTGCTGTCAATCATTGAGATTTTTGCTGTCAATCATTGAGATTTCTGCTGTCAGTCATTGAGATTTCTGCTGTCAGTCATTGAGATTTCTACTGTCAATAATTGAGATTTCTGCTGTCAATCATTGAGATTTTTGCTGTCAATCATTGAGATTTCTGCTGTCAATCATTGAGATTTATGCTGTCAATCATTGAGATTTCTTCTGTCAATCATTGAGATTTCTGCTGTCAGTCATTGAGATTTCTACTGTCAATCATTGAGATTTATGCTGTCAATCATTGAGATTTCTACTATCAGTCATTGAGATTTCTGCTGTCAATCATTGAGATTTCTGCTGTCAGTCATTGAGATTTATGCTGTTAATCATTGCGAATTCTACTGTCAGTCATTGAGATTTCTGCTGTCAATCATTGAGATTTCTGCTGTCAATCATTGAGATTTCTGCTGTCAATCATTGAGATTTCTGCTGTCAATCATTGAGATTTCTACTGACAATCATTGAGATTTTTCTGTCAATCATTGAGATTTCTACTGTCAATTATTGAGATTTCTACTGTCAATCATTTAGATTTCTACAGTCAATCATTGATATTTCCAATGTCAATCATTGAGATTTCTACTGTCAGTCATTGAGATTTCTGCTGTCAATCATTGAGATTTCTGCTGTCAATCATTGAGATTTCTGCTGTCAATCATTGAGATTTATACTGTCAGTCACTGAGATTTCTGCTGTCAATCATTGAGATTTCTGCTGTCAGTCATTGAGATTTCTACTGTCAGTCATTTAGATTTCTACTGTCAAACATTGAGATTTCTGCTGTCAATCAATGAGATTTCTACTGTCAGTCATTGAGATTTCTACTGTCAATCATTGACATTTATGCTGTCCATCATTGAGATTTCTTCTGTCAATCATTGAGATTTCTGCTGTCAGTCATTGAGATTTCTACTGTCAATCATTGAGATTTCTGCTGTCAATCATTGAGATTTCTACTGTCAATCATTGAGATTTCTGCCGTCAATCATTGAGATTTCTACTGTCAGTCATTGAGATTTCTGCTGTCAATCATTGAGATTTCTGCTGTCAGTCATTGAGATTTCTACTGTTAATATTTGAAATTTCTACTGTCAGTCATTGAGATTTCTGCTGTCAATCATTGAGATTTCTGCTGTCAATCATTGAGATTTCTGCTGTCAATTATTGAGATTTCTACTGACAATCATTGAGATTTTTTCTGTCAATCATTGAGATTTCTACTGTCAATTATTGAGATTTCTACTGTCAATCATTTAGATTTCTACAGTCAATCATTGAGATTTCCAATGTCAATCATTGAGATTTCTACTGTCAATCATTGAGATTTCTACTGACAATCATTGAGATTTTTTCTGTCAATCATTGAGATTTCTACTGTCAATTATTGAGATTTCTACTGTCTATCATTTAGATTTCTACAGTCAATCATTAGATTTCTACTGTCAATCATTGAGATTTCTACTGTCAGTCATTGAGATTTCTGCTGTCAATCATTGAGATTTCTGCTGTCAATCATTGAGATTTCTACTGTCAATTATTGAAATTTCTACTGTCAATCATTTAGATTTCTACAGTCAATCATTGAGATTTCTACTGTCAATCATTGAGATTTCTACTGTCAGTCATTGAGATTTCTGCTGTCAGTCATTGAGATTTCTGCTATCAATAATTGAGATTTCTGCTGTCAATCATTGAGATTTCTGATGTCAATCATTGAGATTTCTGCAGTCAGTCATTGAGATTTCTACTGTCAATCATTGAGATTTGTACTGTCAATCATTGAGATTTCTGCTGTCAATCATTGAGATTTCTACTGTCAATCATTGAGATTTTTCTGTCAATCATTGAGATTTCTACTGTCAATTATTGAGATTTCTGCTGTCAATCATTGAGATTTCTGCTATCAGTCATTGAGATTTCTGCTGTTAATCATTGAAATTTCTACTGTCAGTCATTGAGATTTCTGCTGTCAATCATTGAGATTTCTGCTGTCAGTCATTGAGATTTCTGTTTTCAATCATTGAGATTTCTGCTGTCAATCATTGAGATTTCTACTGACAATCATTGAGATTTTTCTGTCAATCATTGAGATTTCTGCTGTCAATCATTGAGATTTCTGCTGTCAATCATTGAGATTTCTGCTGTCAATCATTGAGATTTCTGCTGTCAATCATTGAGATTTCTACTGACAATCATTGAGATTTTTCTGTCAATCATTGAGATTTCTACTGTCAATTATTGAGATTTCTACTGTCAATCATTTAGATTTCTACAGTCAATCATTGAGATTTCCAATGTCAATCATTGAGATTTCTACTGTCAATCATTGAGATTTTTACTGACAATCATTGAGATTTTTTCTGTCAATCATTGAGATTTCTACTGTCAATTATTGAGATTTCTACTGTCAGTCACTGAGATTTCTGCTGTCAATCATTGAGATTTCTACTGTCAATCATTGAGATTTCTACTGACAATCATTGAGATTTCTGCTGTCAGTCATTGAGATTTATACTATCAATCGTCGAGATTTATACTATCAATCATTAAGATTTCTACTGTCAATCACTGAGAATTCTACTGTCTATCTTTGAGATTTCTACTATCAATCGTCGAGATTTCTAATGTCAATCATTGAGATTTTTGCTGTCAATCATTGAGATTTCTGCTGCCAGTCATTGAGATTTCTGCAGTCAGTCATTGAGATTTCTACTGTCAATCATTGAGATTTCTGCTGTCAATCATTGAGATTTCTGCAGCCAGTCATTGAGATTTCTACTGTCAATCATTGCGATTTCTACTGTCAATCATTGAGATTTCTGCTGTCAATCATTGAGATTTCTACTGTCAATCATTGAGATTTCTGCTGTCAGTCATTGAGATTTCTGCTGTCAGTCATTGAGATTTCGACTGTCAATAATTAAGATTTCTGCTGTCAATCATTGAGATTTCTGCTGTCAATCATTGAGATTTTTGCTGTCAATCATTGAGATTTCTGCTGTCAGTCATTGAGATTTCTGCTGTCAATCATTGAGATTTCTACTGTCAATCATTGAGATTTCTGCTGTCAATCATTGAGATTTTTGCTGTCAATCATTGAGATTTCTGCTGTCAATCATTGAGATTTATGCTGTCAATCATTGAGATTTCTTCTGTCAATCATTGAGATTTCTGCTGTCAGTCATTGAGATTTCTACTGTCAATCATTGAGATTTATGCTGTCAATCATTGAGATTTCTACTATCAGTCATTGAGATTTCTGCTGTCAATCATTGAGATTTCTGCTGTCAGTCATTGAGATTTATGCTGTTAATCATTGCGATTTCTACTGTCAGTCATTGAGATTTCTGCTGTCAATCATTGAGATTTCTGCTGTCAATCATTGAGATTTCTGCTGTCAATCATTGAGATTTCTGCTGTCAATCATTGAGATTTCTACTGACAATCATTGAGATTTTTTCTGCCAATCATTGAGATTTCTACTGTCAATTATTGAGATTTCTACTGTCAATCATTTAGATTTCTACAGTCAATCATTGATATTTCCAATGTCAATCATTGAGATTTCTACTGTCAGTCATTGAGATTTCTGCTGTCAATCATTGAGATTTCTGCTGTCAATCATTGAGATTTCTGCTGTCAATCATTGAGATTTATACTGTCAGTCACTGAGATTTCTGCTGTCAATCATTGAGATTTCTGCTGTCAGTCATTGAGATTTCGACTGTCAGTCATTTAGATTTCTACTGTCAATCATTGAGATTTCTGCTGTCAATCAATGAGATTTCTACTGTCAGTCATTGAGATTTCTACTGTCAATCATTGACATTTATGCTGTCATCATTGAGATTTTTCTGTCAATCATTGAGATTTCTGCTGTCAGTCATTGAGATTTCTGCTGTCAATCATTAAGATTTCTGCTGTCAATCATTGAGATTTCTACTGTCAATCATTGAGATTTCTGCCGTCAATCATTGAGATTTCTACTGTCAGTCATTGAGATTTCTGCTGTCAATCATTGAGATTTCTGCTGTCAGTCATTGAGATTTCTACTGTTAATATTTGAAATTTCTACTGTCAGTCATTGAGATTTCTGCTGTCAATCATTGAGATTTCTGCTGTCAATCATTGAGATTTCTGCTGTCAATTATTGAGATTTCTACTGACAATCATTGAGATTTTTTCTGTCAATCATTGAGATTTCTACTGTCAATTATTGAGATTTCTACTGTCAATCATTTAGATTTCTACAGTCAATCATTGAGATTTCCAATGTCAATCATTGAGATTTCTACTGTCAATCATTGAGATTTCTACTGACAATCATTGAGATTTTTTCTGTCAATCATTGAGATTTCTACTGTCAATTATTGAGATTTCTACTGTCTATCATTTAGATTTCTACAGTCAATCATTTAGATTTCTACTGTCAATCATTGAGATTTCTACTGTCAGTCATTGAGATTTCTGCTGTCAGTCATTGAGATTTCTGCTGTCAATCATTGAGATTTCTACTGTCAATTATTGAAATTTCTACTGTCAATCATTTAGATTTCTACAGTCAATCATTGAGATTTCTACTGTCAATCATTGAGATTTCTACTGTCAGTCATTGAGATTTCTGCTGTCAGTCATTGAGATTTCTGCTATCAATAATTGAGATTTCTGCTGTCAATCATTGAGATTTATGATGTCAATCATGAGATTTCTGCAGTCAGTCATTGAGATTTCTACTGTCAATCATTGAGATTTGTACTGTCAATCATTGAGATTTCTGCTGTCAATCATTGAGATTTCTACTGTCAATCATTGAGATTTCTGCTGTCAATCATTGAGATTTCTGCTGTCAATCATTGAGATTTATACTGTCAGTCACTGAGATTTCTGCTGTCAATCATTGAGATTTCTGCTGTCAGTCATTGAGATTTCGACTGTCAGTCATTTAGATTTCTACTGTCAATCATTGAGATTTCTGCTGTCAATCAATGAGATTTCTACTGTCAGTCATTGAGATTTCTACTGTCAATCATTGACATTTATGCTGTCCATCATTGAGATTTCTTCTGTCAATCATTGAGATTTCTGCTGTCAGTCATTGAGATTTCTGCTGTCAATCATTAAGATTTCTGCTGTCAATCATTGAGATTTCTACTGTCAATCATTGAGATTTCTGCCGTCAATCATTGAGATTTCTACTGTCAGTCATTGAGATTTCTGCTGTCAATCATTGAGATTTCTGCTGTCAGTCATTGAGATTTCTACTGTTAATATTTGAAATTTCTACTGTCAGTCATTGAGATTTCTGCTGTCAATCATTGAGATTTCTGCTGTCAATCATTGAGATTTCTGCTGTCAATTATTGAGATTTCTACTGACAATCATTGAGATTTTTTCTGTCAATCATTGAGATTTCTACTGTCAATTATTGAGATTTCTACTGTCAATCATTTAGATTTCTACAGTCAATCATTGAGATTTCCAATGTCAATCATTGAGATTTCTACTGTCAATCATTGAGATTTCTACTGACAATCATTGAGATTTTTCTGTCAATCATTGAGATTTCTACTGTCAATTATTGAGATTTCTACTGTCTATCATTTAGATTTCTACAGTCAATCATTTAGATTTCTACTGTCAATCATTGAGATTTCTACTGTCAGTCATTGAGATTTCTGCTGTCAGTCATTGAGATTTCTGCTGTCAATCATTGAGATTTCTACTGTCAATTATTGAAATTTCTACTGTCAATCATTTAGATTTCTACAGTCAATCATTGAGATTTCTACTGTCAATCATTGAGATTTCTACTGTCAGTCATTGAGATTTCTGCTGTCAGTCATTGAGATTTCTGCTATCAATAATTGAGATTTCTGCTGTCAATCATTGAGATTTATGATGTCAATCATTGAGATTTCTGCAGTCAGTCATTGAGATTTCTACTGTCAATCATGAGATTTGTACTGTCAATCATTGAGATTTCTGCTGTCAATCATTGAGATTTCTACTGTCAATCATTGAGATTTCTGCTGTCAGTCATTGAGATTTCTGCTGTCAGTCATTGAGATTTCGACTGTCAATAATTAAGATTTCTGCTGTCAATCATTGAGATTTCTGCTGTCAATCATTGAGATTTTTGCTGTCAATCATTGAGATTTCTGCTGTCAGTACTTGAGATTTCTGCTGTCAGTCATTGAGATTTCTACTGTCAATAATTGAGATTTCTACTGTCAATCATTGAGATTTCTGCTGTCAATCATTGAGATTTCTACTGTCAGTCACGAGATTTCTGCTGTCAATCATTGAGATTTCAGCTGTCAGTCATTGAGATTTCTACTGTCAGTCATTGAGATTTCTGCTGTCAATCATTGAGATTTCTGCTGTCAATCATTGAGATTTCTACTGTCAATCATTGAGATTTCTGCTGACAATCATTAAGATTTCTGCTGTCAATCATTGAGATTTCTGCTGTCAATCATTGAGATTTCTACTGTCAGTCATTGAGATTTCTACTGTCAATCATTGAGATTTTTGCTGTCAATCATTGAAATTTATACTGTCAGTCACTGAGATTTCTGCTGTCGATCATTGAGATTTCTGCTGTCAGTCATTGAGATTTCTACTGTCAGTCATTGAGATTTCTACTGTCAATCATTGAGATTTCTGCTGTCAATCAATGAGATTTTACTTTCAGTCATTGTGATTTCTGCTGTCAATCATTGAGATTTCTGCTGTCAATCATTGAGATTTCTACTGTCAATCATTGAGATTTTGCTGACAATCATTAAGATTTCTGCTGTCAATCATTGCGATTTCTGCTGTCAATCATTGAGATTTCTGCTGTCAATCATTGAGATTTCTGCTGTCAATCATTGAGATTTCTGCTGTCAATCATTGAGATTTTTTCTGTCAATCATTGAGATTTCTACTGTCAATCATTGAGATTTGTACTATCATCATTGAGATTTCTACTTTCAATCACTGAGATTTCTAGTGTCAATTATTGAGATTTCTATTGTCAATCGTTGAGATTTTCATTTTCAATCACTGAGATTTCTTCTGTCTATCATTGAGATTTATACTGTCAAGCAATGAGATTCTACTGTCAATCAATGAGATTTTCACTGTCAATTGGTGAGATCGTGTGGACAGGAACAAACTTGGCAAACTTTCAGTCATTGAGATTCTACTGTCAATAATTGAGATTTCTGCTGTCAATCATTGAGATTTATACTGTCAGTCACTGAGATTTCTGCTGTCGATCATTGAGATTTCTGCTGTCAGTCATTGAGATTTTACTGTCAGTCATTGAGATTTCTACTATCAATCGTCGAGATTTCTAATGTCAATCATTGAGATTTTTGCTGTCAATCATTGAGATTTCTGCTGTCAGTCATTGAGATTTCTGCTGTCAATCAATGAGATTCTACTTTCAGTCATTGTGATTTTGCTGTCAATCATTGCGATTTCTGCTGTCAATCATTGAGATTTCTGCTGTCAATCATTGAGATTTCTGCTGTCAATCATTGAGATTTCTGCTGTCAATCATTGAGATTTTTTCTGTCAATCATGAGATTTCTACTGTCAATCATTGAGATTTGTACTATCAATCATTGAGATTTCTACTTTCAATCACTGAGATTTCTAGTGTCAATTATTGAGATTTCTATTGTCAATCGTTGAGATTTCATTTTCAATCACTGAGATTTCTTCTGTCTATCATTGAGATTTATACTGTCAAGCAATGAGATTTCTGCTGTCAATCAATGAGATTTTCACTGTCAATTGGTGAGATCGTGTGGACAGGAACAAACTTTGGCAAACTTTAGAAACATACGGGGTAGCAGGACAACTACTAGAAAATATAATAGCACTATATAAAAACAGTCAAAGTGCCGTCAGAACATCGGAAGGTCTGTCAGAATGGTTCAGGTTACAACAGGAGTAAGACAAGGATGTCCTCTCACCACTCCTCCATCATATATATGGACAAAATAAATCAGGAAACATTCAACAACAAGGACAAATCAAATAATAACATAGAGGTAGAAAACTCCAACATCAATGAGCTACTCTTCGCAGATGACCAATGCCTAATATACGAGGATGAAAACCTGCTACAACAGCATTTAACATCTCTAGATAAAAGCTGCACAAACTACAGTATGAAAATTAACACAGCAAAAACAGAGGCTATAAGAATAGCAAATTAAGACACCCATTAAACATCAAGATCAAAGAAAAGAAATAAAAACAAGTAGAGGAATTCAAGTATTTAGGCACAATGTTCACAGAAGATGGAAACTAGACAGAGAAATTGACATGAGAATACAAAAAGCAAATGCTGTCACATACCAGCTTTCACCATTGTTAAGACATCCAAACATTTCTATGCCAGCTAAACAACAAATGATAAATAGCATCTTCATACCAACTTTGTGCTATGAAAGTCAAACATGGACCCTTTCTAAATCACATTTAAGAAAGATCAATACATGTGAGATGCGATGCTTGAGAAAAGTAACAAACAAACACAAGAAGAGATAGAATACCAAATGAAACCATAAGAAAAAATGGTAGGAACAAAACCCTGCCAGAATATATAGAACAACAACAACTTAAATGGTTTGGCCACCTGGTCAGAATGAATCCTCACCAATCACCATCAAGGGCGTTCTTCTCGAGAATGCATGGAAAAAGACCAAGAGGAAGACCAGAAGAAGATGGATAGATGCAGTGACAGAGACATGTAACAACAAAGGAAAATCACTAATTCAGACAATTCGAGCAGCACAAGAACGACAAATGATATAAACCACGACACCTTTTAGGTACAAGTGAAAGAGAAAAAGAAAAAAGAAAGAAAATTTTAAACTTCAATTTTGCCCAGCAGCATTGTTTGACCCACTCTTCCAAATTTCAACAGATATGGGTCTTTAACAATGCAACATGCACACTAGACGTAGACATTTTTTATCTATCTTTGACCAAATTAAATGCATAATCTCATCCTTCCAGCAAGCAGGGGTAACAAATAAATTATTACTTTCTCCTGGAAAAACAAACTTATAACCATTTTAATCATTTTTGCCTGTGCTATATTTCCATACTAGAGTGATTCCTAGTTTAATAATTATGGATTACGCAACACACTCCCATGTACAACCTCAATGATGTTGAGATCTGTAGACAAAAAATATTTGAAATTCAACCTACCTTTGGATCTAACTCCTGTCCTTTCTTAGCCTGTTCTAGAGCTTCTTTATAACGCTGCAGCCCTTTCAAAGCAATTGTTTTCCTAACATTGCTTTAATATTGTCTGCCTGACAACACAGAGCTGAAATAGAATAGTGAATGCCTTCAATAACAAGCTTTGTTAACCATAATTAAAAGAAATGAAAAGCAATAAAGAAAACATTTCTTCTTAATGAGGTGCATGCACAAGTGACAACAATTGAAAAAATATCTAATCAAAGCTTAACTCTTTAACTTACGTTTCCCGGTGGTTCAAAAAGTAATATATCAATATATTTGTATTTTCAATTAATAGTATTATTTTGTACAGATGAACTTAACAACATAGGTACCCAATACAACATGAAAATCAACATCAATAAAACAGAATTATTGAACACCGCAAAAGAAAAACAGAACATCAACATAACCAACAATTAAAGCAGCACACAAGCAGCAGAAATAGACTCAAGGTGAATAAATCTTTCAAATCATGAAACAAATGTCAGCACTATAGTCCAACAAAGAAAAATAACAACTACAAAATGAAATGTGACAGACATATAACAGGTAACAGATTTGGAGATAAGATCAAAAATAAAGAATTAAGAAATAGCTAGAATGGTGCAGAAACATGGACATTAGACAAGAAAACAGAACAGAAAATTGAAACCTTTGAAATTGGATATAGATAAGAATAGGTAGAATTGGATGGAAAGAAAAGAAAACAAATGATGAAGTCTTAAAAAAACTAAAAATGAAAAGAACTAACTACTAAACACAATTCAAACAAGACATATGAGATCTTTGGGGCATGTTAAAAAGACACAACAGCCTAATAACAGTAACATTGGAAGGAAAATACAAGGTAAAAGAGGCAGACCAAGCTAAATGGACGAGTAACATCAAAAGATGGACAAGTCAACCTATGACAATCTGTATCATCAAAGCAAGAGACAGAGTGGAATGGCGTTCCATGGCAGCCAACCTTTGATGCGGAGATGGCACTCAATGATATATATATATATATATATATATATATATATATATATATATATATATATATATATATATATATATATTTATATAATTTTTTTAATTATTATTATTATAACAGTCTTCATTGAGAATAATAGCAAATATTTCAATATCTATATATTTCATATTCAACAAGTGACTAGAGTATTACATTTTGTACTTAAGAAAGTACACCTTTACTTGATATTGAAAACAAGCATCTGTATGAAAATCAGATAAGAATACCCCTAGAACACATAATATAATTACAAACATAGTTAATTGAGAACCTACCCATTTCCGCATCTTTCAAAGCCTCTTCATAATTTTCTGCAATAGATAGATTTTTAACAAGAGGTTAGAGAGTTACCTTTAAGTAAAATTAATTGGAAAAAAAAAAATGTGTGTTTGCACATGCTTTATTATCTCTTGCAAAGTCCAGAAGGACTGAATTTTATATGAATATCACTTTTCCCCAATTTTTTCCACACTGGCAGCCATGTTCAGGTGTCCCTCGATATACAAGCAGATATTCTCCAAACATTAAAAGTGCCCTCATTGTTTTTTAATCATCATGAGTTTTTTATGTTTTTGGGTACATTTTTCCTATCAAGTTTGTCCAGGCAGTGGCCATTTTGGCCCTTTTATATTACTAACTGCCAAGAGTTATTTGTGCATGAGTGCACACGGGACCTCCTGTTTGTCACCATTATCCACTAGGGCTAGACATTAAATCACAATACTTGGAGATCAGGGAGAGTAGTATCACAAAGAAACCACATATTCCAAGTGAAAATTTCTCACAGTCTGTGGCAGGGATTTAGACCCAGAACCAGCTTCTCCAGAGAATCTTACCTATAGACCCCTTATAAAAAAAATCTTAACTAAAATAATACATCTGTTCTATCATCATCATCACGTACCGGGCCTACTGGCATAGGTGATCATGTCTCTCCACAACTTTCAATCTCGGCAGCTATTTATCATTTCTGTTGTTGACCTTCTGCCAAGCCATTCTCTTAAGCTGTCTGTTATTTTTTTCTCTTTGCTTCCCTCTATCTCTTCGCCTTCAATTTTTCCAGTTGTTACAATATATTCCAGTTGTTCTCTTCTCATTGCGTTGCCAAAAAATGATGATTGTTTCTTCCTAATATTAGAACTAGCTCTCTTTTTGCTTTGACCTCTTCAGAACATTTTCATTACTCTTCTTAGCTGTCCATGGTACTCTCAACATTCTTCTGTAAAACCACATTTCTACAGACTCCAGTGATTTTCTTGTCTGTTGTCCTATTGTCCATGATTCGCATCCATATGTTAAGACTGGCTCTACATAACATTTAAGAACTCTTTTTCTTTTTCTATTCTATAGAAAATAGTTTTCTTTCTCCGATGGCAATTACTTGGTAGCAGTTGTTTTTTTTCGGGTTGTCCTTCCTCATGGATAGAGCTTTGAATGCAGCTCTCACTCCCATAGTTTAGCTTGTTATTGGAATATAGGGCATTTTTTTTTTTACGGATGCAACAGTTCCACATTTACCCACCCATCTAGCAGGAGAAGCCTGGTCTTTAGTTCATGAGGTCAGATCTGCAGTTCAACTGCCATGATGAAGTTGAAAGTTCTTTCTAGGACGTGATGTCTGCCCCATATTTCTGCCTCTGCTAAGCACCTTCTGGCCAGATTTGGCATGTGCACAAGGATTGGATTGGACACAGATGGAAGATATGCTCTGGATCCTGGATACTAGTTCCACACGAGTATTTGTTTGTGTTCTCTTTTTAAAATTCTTGGATGTTTCTTATCGCAAAATTCTTAATGTCCGTTCAATAATCTAGAAAATATACTTCGAAATGGTTTGAATATTCTAAAATTCTATCTATCTATTGTCCTTTCGAGCCGAAGACGGCACATAGGGCAGAACCACAATCTCAAAAACAGAAACCTTGCATGCCAAAATGGTACATATTGCAGAGATCACTGCTTCTAAAATCTATGGCTCTGTTTCCATATACAATACTTATTACAATGACAGCTTGTCAAGTCATCGATCAACCTCCTTAGTCGCCTCTTACAACATGCCTGGAAGATCACAGTGTCACTAATCTTTGGTATGCATGCTAATAATCTTCTTTAATTTTCTTGCATCAAAAATATGGGGCAAATACAACATCTCAGGGAGCCGTGATAGCTCAGTGGTAGTGAACTGGACTACAAAGGACAAAAGGTAGGGTTCGATCCCAACCGACGGCTTTCGGATTCACCCAGCCTTAAATGGGTACCGGATTTTTTTTCTGGGAAAGTAAAGCAGCACGGGCGTAATACCAACCACATTACCCCAAAAATCATGTGCCAAAGGTCTGTAAAATTATGGTCACTAAACACCATATTCCCTATACGCCACTTGGCGTGACGGGGGTACTTTACTTTTTTTAATACAACATCTCCCATAAACTAATGGCATAATGAGTACCTTTCACTTTTTTTTTTTAAGTGATAGAACATATCAAAGAATGACAACACTCACTGTTTTCAAACAACAGAGTGATGCATTGCAGAAAAGAGTTGCCAGAAATTCTTTCTCCACATGGTGATAAAATGAACGTTCCAACTGTCGGGCAGCAAATAATGCAAAGCAATAAAAGTGCCAGGAGTCGTTAAACTTTTCCTCCTTAAATAAAGTGTTGCCTTCATCCTTCAAGTCTTGCATTAGATACAGCAGCTGTGCCTGAAAAGATAATTATGAAAAATGTGTTTCTCAATATTTCAGAAATTCATCAGAAAAATACTAATTGTAATAAATAGGTGTTTGAGCAGAATAAAGAAGGAGATGATAAAACTACTAATGAGGAACTCATGGAATGAACAAAATAAATTTAAAAGTCAGAGAGAGAGTGAGAAAGAAAGATAGAGAGTATTTAAGGAAAGATAAAGGGTGTATAAAGACAAACACTATAAAAACTATAGTCCGTACCATTAAATTGTGAGACCAGTTTGCACACAAATATGTTGGAAAGTACATTGCAAATGTTTTGATAATTTTGGATATTCATACATGTTAAAATCATTAACTTTCAAAAGATGGTACATGTGAAGAGTGAAGGGAAGACATTTTCTTTATAAGAAATTTACAGTGGCTTGTGAAGTTCCATAGGTGTATCTTTATTGATGTCGTTTTGAGACCAGTAAAAGAGTTTTAGAAACTCTGTGAATACATTTATCTGTTATTATTTACAGCGGCTGACTTGCATAAATCCTTTTATATTTGACATCTATTATATACCTGGGCACAATAATAACATTGGATGGAAGATGCACCACAGAAATAAAAAACAGAATAGCTCAGGCCAAAATAGTATTTCAGAAAATGAAAAATATCTTATGCAACAAATGTCAATAGAAATGAGAAAGAGAGTTCCATCGGTGCTATATAGAACCAATTCTGACCTATGGAAGCGAATCATGGACAGTAGACAAACAAATGAAAAGATGATTAGAGACCACAGAGATGGGATTTCTCAGAAGAATGTTAAAAGTTCCCTGGACAGCTAAAAAGACCAATGAGGAAATTCTCAAAGAGGCCAACACAAAAAGGGAACTCTTAAAAAAACATCAGAAAAAAGCAATCAACATTTGTTGGGCACATCATGAGAAGAGGAAAGTTGGAATACTTGGTTACAACTGGCAAAATAAAAGGAAAGAGAGATTGCGGACGACAAAGAGAGAAAATACTGAATAGCTTGGTGTCATGGCATGGAAAACAGTCAACAGAAATGATACGATGCACTGTAGATAGAGCATTGTGGAAGGACATGATCGCCTACGCCAACCAGTATGGCACATGATGATGATGATTATATAAGAAGCCACTACTGGAGTGTTGTTGCAGAGATTGCTGCCTGATAGGGACAAAATCTATCTATCTTTCGTTTGCCTGAAGCATTGTCTTTATCTGCAATGTCGTTTCCTGTTTAAAATGTTACTGTCTTTTGTAGTCCTTGCAGTGGTCCATAAAGTTTTTGTCTGTAGTATTGTATCTATGGGCCAATGGATTTTCCTCAGTCTACTATATTCAGTGCAGTCTTGAAGTGTGCATTCAGCAGTCTGCGTGCGGCGCCTGTTCACATGTACATGTAGTTGAGGTGCCGATCTTGAATTTTGTATACATGAGTCTGTGGAGTTGATTGTGTCCTGTTCTAAGGCATATAATGATAACTTGTTCCCATTTATTTACATTATAAAAGGCATTCCTAATTTGGGGCTTGTGGTCTTCTGATTGATTTGATTATCTGTTTTTTCTGATGGTATATAACTAGTGCATTTGTGAGCCTGTTGCACCTTACTTTTTCAACTGATCCGCTCTCTCGTTCCTGGTATTCCACAGTGAGATGGGATCCACTGCAGGGCAACCCTGTGGTGCTGGCAGAGTTCAGTCAATAAGGTCTGCAGATGTGGCAATTTTCTGGATTGTAGTGCCTGGAGTACTGATCTTGCATCTGTCAAAAACACTACATGCTGTGGGCTAAAATTACCGTTCAGGAATTCTTCTACTGCCAACTTTTTTGCTTGGATTTCTGCATTGTAATTGTGACAATATTTCCCTGTTGCTATTTTATTCATATCCCTAGTGTTATTTGGTACTCTAAGTATGCACCTGCTCCTCCATTTTTTACTGCATTCTGCGCTGATCCATATGTGAACAAATGCACAAATATATGTACAGCTTAAACAGAAGCTTTGTTTGGTTAATCAGTATTTGTGTAAAGATTCAG
This sequence comes from Megaustenia siamemsis, assembly GCA_032433765.1. NCBI lineage: Eukaryota > Metazoa > Mollusca > Gastropoda > Stylommatophora > Ariophantidae > Megaustenia > Megaustenia siamemsis. The sequence goes on along the minus strand of JAVIAB010000159.1, from coordinate 42,159,135 downwards.
CTTCTGTAAAAATTAGCTAGTTCTTTTTTGACATATGGTTATGTCATATCTTTCTGCAGGAAAGCAGATGGCAAAAGAACTAGAAGCACCCAAAACTTCAATTTGTAGACGTGTGTAAACGTGACATGAAGACTCTGAATATAAACCCTGCAGCCTGGGAAGAAAGAGCTACAGACCTCAACATTTGGAAACACACTCTAAAGCTCCAACTCAAACAAGAAGCAGACAGATTCATAGAAAAGGAGAACAAGCAGTGAAAGAAAAGAAAAAAATAATATTTTTAGGGGCACTCAAAAACCCTATAGCCAACTATGACTTATGAAGGCTACTACTTCTCTGCAGGAAATTTACAGTTCATTGATACGGCAGTGGAATTTTTCAAAATCTGTCTCAAGAGTTTAGGGCTAAGTGCAGTCTATGTAGTTGGTTGTTTATATAGTCAGGTATCTACTAATGTTAATAAAACTGTGTCATGATTTTCTACTGAAAAATATATACAAAAAAAAACAACTACAATTATAATTATGGAAATTTGTATACCTTGTTGAAGACATTCAGCTCCTGATTACTTCTGAAATATATGAAATAATGACATGATTGCAATAAATATTTTGATGTAATCAATGAAAGAAAAGATATGAAAGGAATTTATTTTTACAAAACTTTTACAGTAACATCCTATTTCTGGGGTTTGCTGTATGATTTACTTAAGAGCTGGAAATAAATATCTCATATTCATTGATTATATAAACTAGTTAAAGTAGGAGAAACTACCACAAGAAGACCATCTAGTCAGCTATGAAAAAAGTTAAATCTATCATTAAAGAGCAGTACCATTCAAAGAGAAAAAAAGACCACTCAAAATACAGTGAGAGTGATGGATATTATCAACTTTCAAGGAGTGACTAATTTATGATGCCCGTTATCATTCTCTGTCTCCACACTATACTCAACAGGATGAGACGCCAATTACTCCAAACTCAAGATAGGTACCACCAGCCTTTGCCGCTCTACTCTAGCAGATATGACAGGGAACGGGCAAATAATGCAGTGCTGCTGTAGAGCTCGTAGCAAAGAGCCGGTAGTTGGGTGTAACATATAGCAGATATGACAGCAAAATATACAAGACTGCCCCCAGTACACAGACTTGTGGAGAAAAATGTGGCCTGCACCAACTACCTTGAAAGAGAAACTATATGATGCAACCAAAACCTTGAAACAGAATTCAGGATCCCAGTCTGAATGAGTCATGATCACAGAAGAAGAAAAGAGTAAGACGCTTAGTCTAGTTAAACATACAATTGATGTCACATTGTTAACAGTCAAACATTTTATTTGATTTCTTCTAGCGGGAATCAGCCCATGGGAAAAGCCCAACTTTAACAAATACTAAAAGTTGCCGAGTGCATCAAATTCACTCCCTGATAATAACTGAACTCATCCACAGTCTGTTTTTCTTTGTTATTCACATAAAAAGCAGTTTGTAATGTTGTGTCCTAGTTGACAGTGAAGTTGCATAATCTGATATCTTTTGTTATGACATCATCACTACAATTTCTGGAACCAGATTTATCTTCCTTCTTTGATCCCTACTCATTCTGTCAGGTGGAGTAGCTAGCTTCTGGGGACACCAAGATGAAGTGGAGAAGATCCTGGTCAGCTCTGGTTCATTGACTATGATGCTAACAGAGTCAGCTAAAGATATCAGTATTTGAGTGTAAGTGCACAAGGTTGCTGCCCTAAAGGCTCTCAAAAACTATGTTGGAAAGTGACATGGCTAACAGTCAGGATGCGGTTATAAGACTGCAACAATTTGGAATATAATGTAAATTAAGTAAGTAAGACGACTACCAAGGGTGAGTTAGGTCTGTGCACAACCATCAAAGAAATGTGCCCACACACTTTGTCATCTGTTGAAGGCAAGTGAGCCCGCATGGACTAGCTGGGGGTGTTGTGCTGTCACTTCTATCAACAATACAAGTGCAGTAGTTTTATATCTATCTATTGACCTTTCAAGCCGTGGCCGGCCAATAGGGCGTAGACCAAGATACTCCTTCTCTTATATGAATTTTGTTCTAGCAGTTTTCAATTCTTTTAAAGATATTTTATCAAATCTCGCTATTTGTCTCTGTTCTGTGCAAACAGCGCTATCTCATTGAGGGAGCCGATTCTGAAACATGGCTAGAGTATAATTCTGCTATAGTACTTTAACACTGATCATAGTAGTCAATATAAGTTACATCTTTTTTAACATTTGTGGTTAAATTGTACTGGCAACAAACAGCAGCTATACGAATTAGCAACCAAACAGGACAATTCCAATATATAAAACAAGGAGTCAGACAAGGCTGTGTTCTGTCACCGGATTTGTTTACACTTTACAGACATTAACATATTATGAGATCAATTATCATCATGTGCCATACCGGTTGGCGTAGGCGATCATGTCCTTCCACAATCTTCTATCTACAGTGCATCGTATCAGTTCTGTTGTTGACTGTTTTCCATGCCATGATACCATACTATTCAATATTTTTAATTTTGCCTGTTGTAACCAAGTATTCCAACTTTCCTCTTCTCATGATGTGCCCAAAAATGTTGATTGTTTCTTTCTGATGTTTTTTAGGAGCTGCTTTTTTGTGTTGGCCTCTTTGAGAACTTCCTCATTGGTCTTTTTAACTGTCCAGGGAACTTTCAACATTTTTCTGAGAAATCCCATCTCTGTGGCCTCTAATCGTCTTTTCATTTGTTTGTCTACTATCCATGATTCGCTTCCATAGGTCAGAATTGGTTCTATATAGCACCGATGAACTCTCTTTCTCATTTCTATTGACATAGATTTGTTGCATAAGATATTTTTCATTTTCTGAAATGCTATTTTGGCCTGAGCTATTCTACTTTTTTTATTTCCGTGGTGCATCTTCCATCCGATGTTATTATTGTGCCCAAGTATTTGACGCATTGCACTTGTTTCAAATCTGCCTGTTTATTTTTATGCTGCATGCTGGTGATGTTTGTTTCTTCGATATGACCATTACTTCTGTTTTCTTACTATTCAGACTGAGACCTTTCTTGATGCTTTCTTTTACTATTATGTCTATCATTTCTTGTAGTTCATTCTCTATCTCTGCTATTAACGCTGTGTCATCTGCATATCGCAAGTTATTTATGTTGTAACCGTTGACTTCAATTCCTTTTTTGTCTGCTATTGATCTCATAATATGGTAGCTATAAAGTGAAAACAAATCCGGCGACAGAACACAGCCTTGTCTGACTCCTTGTTTTATAAGTTGAAATTGTCCTGTTTGGTGTTAATTAGTATTGCTGCTGTTTGTTGCCATACATGTTTTTTATGATTCACAGATCCTTGCCATAATGTTTAATTTCTCCAGCATATTGATTATTTCCACATGCTTTACTTTGTCAAATGCTTTTGTGTAGTCTATAAAGCACATATATAGATCTTTCTTTACCTCTATAGATCTTTCTATCAATGTTCTTAAGATGTATATTGCATCATTGGTGCCCTTTCCTTCCACAAATCCACATTGTTCCTCACTTATTTTTGGTTTTATTTTGTTTCTTACATGTTTCATGATGATTCTTAGTAATATTTTCATCATATGGCTCATGAGACTAATAGTGTGATGGTCTTCAGAATCAGTGGCGCCTGACTTCTTCGGTATGGCTACAAAGATAGATTTTAGTAGATCTTTGGGTATGTGTCCAATGTTATATATGTCATTGAGTAGTTTTGTTATGACTTGTACTCCCAGCTCTCCTAATGCATTTATCTCTTTGATTGTTATATTGTCGGGACCTGGAGCTTTGCCTCTTTTCATGTGTGAATTGTGTCCTCCACTTCACTCTGCATAATTGGTGATCCTGTGTTGGCTGATGACAGAGGAAGTTTCCCAGGTCACAACAAAAAAAAGGAAAATTACCAATTTCTTTAAAATTGGCTAATTTTTTTCAAGCTATATATTAGATCGTGTCTCACGAAATTGAAAACATTTTTTTTTAATCCAACAACAATGGAAATAAATCAAACACTCAGATGTCACTATAAATGGTAAATAGGAAGGTACATGGAGGGGGATAATGTTTGACCATGGCAAAATGTCAAATTATGAAGAATTTGTGTTTTGGTGCAGTAATTTTTACAATGGTATCATAGTCTAGGGTTAAAGATATTAGTCTTTATTAGGGAAACCTGGAATAGGAGTACATAGATTTGATAGGAGAAGCTATGAAACAAGTTATGTACAGAAGTCATATTACTGTGTGTGTGATTTCAGGCTAAGTAAAAGAAAGTTATATGGATTTAATTACAGAACCTGGAAGAATGTCATAACACTCATGGTAGCCTTGACATATATACTGAACTTCAAGTAACGATATAGTTTGATAGATATTTATACAGCCAAAGCCAGCACGTGTGATGTGTGACTTTTATATGCAACTAAGATGAGATATGTTGTAAACTAAAGAACTGTGTGAATAAACTTTTCTATGAGATTTAGATGACATCTTTAATCACCATATGCAGTGTCGAACACAAGTGTTGTTCAGAAAATGTGCAGTTTCTGTGTTGTGAATTAATCATGTTGTGTTAGGCACTGGCACATTTTGATAATGTCACTAAAAAAACTTTAACCTAAATGGCTTTCATTATTCTGATCACAAACAAACAAACAAAAAAACAACAAAGACGCACCTTAGTATCGTCAAGTGTGGAGCAATGCGCTTCAAGCGCTCTTGTCTGTCTTTATCTTCCATTTTGATAAAACTTTTGTCAATGCTGAACACAAGGTTTTCAGAAATGGTCACATTTAACTCATTTCTCTAATTATCATGCACGTGCCTCTAATTTATTTCAACTCTGAGGGGTTCTAGAAGAAAACACAGCAAAAAAATGCACATTTTAAGATTCACTCAAACGTAGCTTGGTATATTCTGTCATAAGAGAATTACTACTCTGTCTAAAAACATCTAAATTGTTTGAGAAACACATTATTGTCAAGTTGTAGTCAAATCCTGTCAGTCACAAGAGAAAGTTAATTTAGTCCAGACTTGCAACAGACCGCATTTCTTTTTCTATCTTCCACCTGTTAAATGGGCATAAAATATGTGAATGACACGTGGAACTCATAGCTGATGGCTTGCATTAGGATTGATGAACCTGAACTTTCCTGATCCTACTCCACCTCTTTATGTTGCCCTAGTAACAGACTAATCAATTTAGTCTGGCCAAGTGAGTAGGGATCAAGAGGGAAGGCAATCCAGTATTCAAAAATGCTGTGCTGAAGTCATATATGTTTAGCCAAAAGGTGCAAACATCGTAGTTCTATGCAAACCACAACCCAACATTATTTTGCCTATGTCCTTTTAACGGTGAATGATGAAGAGAATTATTATTCGTAGGCTCTATTAGTCATCAGATGATTGCCATAAAGAAGGAAAGACTTTCATATCATATTTACAGACATCTCTGCACAATATGTGGGGAGGCATCATTATTTTCTTCTTTTGCTGAAGCCTTTCTCTCCATATGGGTATAATGTTCTTTGGACTCAGACTATCTTGCATTCATCACAGATCACTCAGCCAAATGTAATATACAGTTCAGTGACATATTTTTATCCTCATGGCAGTTATCAAAAGACCTGGATCTAAAGTTGTTCTTTGCCAAAAACTGGTTATTAATGAAAGTTATAATAATACCATATAGACAGGAAGTATTAACAATACCTTTTCAGTAAAGTATTAGTTTATTTAAAACTCAAATTACAAACTTTTAACAAACTAAAAATTCAACAGTACCCATTAGATAATGGTCCGATATGGTTAAAATAAATATCTGATATATCAGATAACGGTCAGGAAAGAGTAAAATGTTGGACAGTGCTGTGATTCCAAGCAATTTTACTATCCTCTGGTAGTAGTGTCTTGGGTGGCTGGGCCACCTGCCTGTGCTTATGCCAGATACTTAATGGATAGAAATATGTTCGCTATGGAAGACAGCCTCCGGGAAAATAAGCAAAGTGGGAAGAAGACTCCTATATTATAAAGCATTTAAAAAACATTTATAAACATTATGTGTGGTGATTAACATGAACATAATTAAGTGGGAAGAGTTTACTAAAGACACACTAAAATGAAAGTTAGCAATAAGTTTTCATCTGACAAAAGCAGTCGACTCAATCTGATACAGGCTGTCAATTTATTCTAGACATGAACAACAAAGGATGAAAAACAACCACGGACAAGATCCTCATACAGGCACTAAATCTACTGTCTCTTGATACTGTCAAGAATCCACTTAACAATGTTTTAAATTTGGTGAGTGAAAGCTTCTGAATTCAACTCTAAAATAGGTCACAAAGTTTATGAAAAGCATGATTTATATAAAAATAAGTAAAATAAGCATGAAATAAAATATTTGTTTTACTTTACTAGTAGCAAGTATTCATAATTTCAAAGTTGCTATTTTTCATTTTATGACTATAAAAGACATATTACGGCTAAGGTCCCTTGATTTAATCAAATATAGTAGTATAACTAAACTTACAAATTGAATTCAAATATAATATATTAATTCCAAAATATTAATTACAATTATTTAGAAATGTAGAGGTATCAAACTGAACTCGGTTTGCACCTGACTCTTGAGCTCAAGTTCAACTTCAGGCACTACATACTATGCAGGTTAACTTCACTTAAAATACTAACACAACAGCACAACAGGTGTAAATCTTAGTAATTTACAGCACACCATACCATGACCATATTTTGATATAATTGCAGTGCTATTTAAAGCAACTGATAGTCATAGTGAAAAAACAAAATCACTATTTAAAATTTAAAAATAAAACTCGGGTTTAAAGTTAATTTAGTTTATGACTAGTAAAAAAAATAATAAATAACGGCAAGCAAATCATCAATATATTATTATTATTAATATAATATATATATATATATATATATATGATGTCCAATTTATTTGCTGATGCATGCTTGTGGCTTCATGATGTGTTTACTTGACTTATTTCTAACTTTCAACGTTTCATAACTAAAATAACAACAATATTTAATTATATTAATATAATATTAGTCAATATAACAAAAATACAAAAATTAAAATACTATTCCGATTCTATATTGCAATAGTTACTCATTTATTTAGAACAATCTAGACGTCATCATCATCATCGTGATTGAGTGCTGGCAACTGCTGCAACAAGTAAAATGAAAAACAACTGAAATATAAATTATTACTTCTTAGTTTTATTTGTATTATTTACTTTACACTGACTTTAGAGACAAACTACAAAAGCATGCTATCTTAATCAAAGCAAAATATAAAACAATTATCATAAGCATATTACTATCTAACCATGTAATCACACAAGACGAAACCATCCAGTTTTTCTCAGTATTAAACGATGAATGTACATTACCAGACGCCATCAGGTTAACCAGACTTATCGACCTTGAATCACAACAAAAAATCATGGCTGGTCGATATAAAGGCGATATCTTGCAATATTCACAAATTCCTTTTATATTTCTAATTTTCTTCATTACAAACACACTCAGAACTGAAGGAATTTTTGTTTTTAGTAAATCTCATTTCTTGAATTTCTACAAATATGAACTATTTGTAAATTAAATCACCGTTGCCAAAGTTGTTTCAGTTAAAGTTAAATCATAATCATATGTACGTTGTTAATAATAATATTATATAATACATTTTGATACTGTTATTGTTATTAATGTATTATCATTAACCATGACCAGAACTCAAATAGTAACTGACTGTACAGTTACAGTACTATTCTACATCTTCAAATCCCCCCCACCCAACCATTTTATATACTATTATATACTACTTTGTCTCAAATAGAAGTACGCCAAATACGGCTACAACTTTGTGTTTATAAATGTGTTAAATAGCTCTGTCACTCTTGGTTTTGTTATAGTTATAATAATTTTAATCTTTATAGGCCTACATTCAAATGTCGGCGTGCCGTCTTCCTTCACACTATTCAGTAGCCAACGTTTCATTGAAAGCTTTGGTACATAAAATATCTATATATCTATCTATTGACCTTTCGAGCCGTAACCGGCCCATAGGGCGTAGACCAAGATACACCTTCTCCTATATGAATTTTTGTTCTAGCAGTTTTCTTTTAAAGATATTTTATCAAATCTCGCCATCTGTCTCTGTTCTGTGCAAGCAGTTCTATCTCATTGAGGGAGCCGATTCCTGCTGCTCTTGCCTCTCTCATCAATGTTCTTCTCAGTGTCTCCCTGGGTCTTCCTCTTTTTCTTTTACCTGTTGTTTCCCATATGAGGGCTTGCTTTGCTATTCGATTATTATCTCTTCTCATCACATGTCCAACGTATGACCATCGTCTTTTCTTTATTACTGAAGATATTAGTGGTTGATTGGCGATTTCTCTAATTTCCTCGTTTGTTTTGAATTCGTTCCATTCTATACCAAGTATTTTCCTTAGACATTTATTTTCGAATGCGTTCAACTTTGTTTCTATATCTCTTGTTGTTTTCCAGCTTTCACACGCATACGTAAGGGTTGATAGTACATTTGATTTGAATAGCCTAAGTTTTGTGTTTGTGCTAATGAGTTTTGATTTCCACAACTTTTCAAGGCTTCTGAAAGACATTGCTGCTTTAGCCAGTCTGATTCTAATTTCTTTGCTCGTATCCCCTTCCGATCAATGTGACTTCCAAGATAGATGAAGTGATCGATCTCTTCTACTGGTTTGTTTTCCATGTATATTTTGTCACTTGTTGGAATTAAACTTTTCATGACTTTAGTCTTTTCATGATTGACCTCAAGCCCAATTTTGCTGGCTATTGATGATAGTTCATTTGTGTTTTCCTGCATCGTTTTTATCTGATTGCTGATGAGAACTATGTCATCAGCAAAGTCCAGGTCCTCCAAATGGTCTCCTTGTATCCATTCGATGCCTTTATTACCAGTGCAGCATTTCTTCATTATGAAGTCCATAACAATTCCAAATAACAAGGGCGATAAAATACATCCTTGTTTAACCCCAGTTTCTATTGGGAAACATTCGCTCAGTCCTTCCTCTGTTCGAACTGCACATGTGTAACCATCATACATGTCTTTGATAATATTTATGATTTTTGATGGTAAGCCATATTGCTTCAGAATTTTCCACAAAGAATCTCTATGAATACTATCAAATGCTTTTTTGAAGTCGATGAAGTTAAGTACAAAAGGTTTGTACATAAAATATAATATATCAATAATCTAATCATGATGCGCCAGTTAGTTTGTGCGTAATACACATCGCTATTATTACTGCAGTCTACAGTCTACAGAGTACAGTACAGACTATTCTGTATTAATGACAATGACAGGGCCTGTATGTGTATCAGTGTATCTTTTTTATTATTTTCTAGCCGTGCGATAATAGTCAATTTTTACTTACACTTGAGTCGAGATAGTCACTCGTGTTTACAAACAATACATTATTGTATAAATTCTTATAAAGACTCTTAAAAGAGTATCAAATAATGATTGGGCTTGATTAAGGGTAGCAAATAAATAAATGCTGACAGAAAAAATTACAAATATAAGGAGAAACTATTCAACAAATCTTTAAAATATAAAGTAGACGGAACTTAAAGTTATATAGTTCAAATCATAGACTTCAAATGTGTGCAATTTTTAAAAAATCAAACAAAGTAGGGCTCGTTTCAAAGTGGGTGCATACAAAATACACGAAGAAAAACGCACTTTTCGTTTTAATTTGAAAATCGAAAGTGAAAGTAATGGGTTCAGTGTTGCTGTCCAAGTAAGTCCAAGCCTGAGTTACTTTTTTTTTCCCTCCATACATTTAAAAATGATTATCATAAATCGAAATAGATGATTATGGCTCATGACAAATTTTCTCAAAATTGCACTAACATAGAATAAGATAGGAACACTTGCCGATGAAGCAGAGTTCATGTAGACCCTACTCTATTAAATTGTACTACACTACTGGACAGCTTCCAGCTTGATCAGGAAAAGGATCGAGATGGTATGGGCGTAGTTTAACGCAACTGGGATGCTTGACAAGATAATAACGACGATGGTTCAATATGCATACACTGAAGTAGAAAATATTCCGCCCAAGTGTATTTTTATTACTGATTTCTGGCTATTTCCACGACTGTTTCTGGATTCCTATGAGTTCGCTTTATTATTAGACCACATGGCACAACCATAGCAATCAATATATTTATAGAAACCACACCCATATGATATCACATATCTGCCGTTCCCGGCGTTCGAATGCGACACGCGATTACGCGAATGTTAATGAAATATTAATTGGTTTGCGGTTTATAGAAGAGAAGTGTTTCACAAATATTCTTGCAACACGTTCAGTCAGTATCGAATTAGAACGAATTGCAATGTTATTATATATATATATATCTATATATATATATATATATATATATATATATATATAGAGAGAGAGAGAGAGAGAGAGAGAGAGAGAGAGAGAGCTCGATGATTAAAGAAAAAGATATATCCCGCGTAAAAAAAAAATGCATGATTACAATTATGCATATATCGCCGAGTGCTTCTGAATCAATCGATTATATTACTTATATTTTGAAACAATCATTACTAAATGACATTTAATATTTTGTTTCCAAACCAATTGTGACATTATGGGGCCAGACTGACACTAGCTTCTTATGAAAATCCCATTTCACTACAAATTGTTATATGTTGGGATAACACATACCAAGAATGAACAGTTGCTATGGCTATAGCCGCACATGAACCATTCAATAGCTGAGGCTCTCAAACTCGCCAATTGTGCATTTAATTATTTAATACCTTGAATAAAGCAAAGCAGTTTTCTTTGTCGCGCTAATATTGTACAGACGCTTATATTGCTTGTATAAAGTTGTATAACGATATAGATTTATGACAAAGGACGTGGCTTTCTTTGTGAAAAAAATAAACAATTTTGTAATGTGAGCAGTTAGTTGTAAAAACTGTGCATAATTTCTTTAAATTAATTAGTAGTTTTTAAAATAACAAATTGAATGTTTCAATTTGATATTATCACGTTATTAAATATATATATATATATATATATATTATATATAATATATATATATATATATATATATTATATATATATATATATTGTGCTTTTGAGCCGAAGACGGTACATAGGGCAGAACCAGAATCTCAAAAACAGAAACCTTGCATGTCAAAATGGCACATATTGCAGAGTCACTGCTTCTAAAATCTATGACTTTGTTTCCATACAATACTTTTTACAATGACAGCTTGTCAAGCCATCGATCAATCTCCTTAGTCGCCTCTTACGACATGCCTGGAAGGTCACAGTGTCACTATTCTTTACTCATAATGAGGCCCTGGTAACGCACAGGAAATATATATATATATATACTAGCAGAAAATCCTAAAGACCTACAACAATTACTTAATGAAATAAACACGACAAGCAAAAAATATGGACTAGATATGAATATCAAAAAGACTAAAACTATGATCATAAACAAAGAAAATACTCAAAACCCACAAGTGGATATCAAAATTGAAGGAATAGACCTTGAGACAGTTAAGTACTATAACTACCTTGGACATACTATAACCAGTGATGGAAATGTACAACTGAAATAAACAAAAGAATAGGAATGGCAAAAGTAATTTTAATGTCATGAAGACATACTAACATCAAAACAAATAACACCAGAGCTAAAACTAAGAATAGCAAAATGTTACATCTTCTCAATATTCCTATATGGTGCTGAAACATGGACATTAGACAAGAAAACAGAACAGAGAATTGAAGCCTTTGAAATGTGGATATAGAAGAATAGGTAGAATTGGATGGAAGGAAAAGAAAACAAATGACAAAGTCTTAAAACAACTAAAAATGAAAGAGAACTTCTGAACACAATTAGAACAAGACAAATGCGATTCTTAGGCCATGTTAAAAGACACAACAGCCTACTGAAAGTGATCCTGGAGGGGAAAATACAAGGTAAAAGAGCAGAGGCAGACCAAGATTAACATGGACGAGTAACATCAAAAGATGGACAAATCAACCGATGACAACCTGCACCATCAAAGCAAGAGATAGAGCAAAATGGCGCTCCATGGTAGCCAACCTTCGTTGCGGAGACGGCACTCAATGATGATGATATATATATATATATATATATATATATATATATATATATATATATATATATATATATATATACATACAAGTAAAGTGCACTAACTACTCGACCACCAAGAATATAACAAGAATAAACAAAATCAGGAATAAAATATTGGCAGAGTAGTTCATTGTTGCTAGTGTTGCCATCACAGGATTTTAGACAATCTCATAGGTCATTAGCAGATGATAGAGTGTGTGCAGCTCATAATTGCAAGTTCAGGTAGCCACTTCTACATATACAACACTGTGATCCGTACTGGTGCAGTCTAGATTCCACCCTTATTGACAGGTCTCAAGGCCGCATCCTCATTCACAGGTCTCAAGACCACACCCTCATTGTAGGTCTCATGGCTGCACATTCATTGAAAGGTCTCAAGACTGCATCCTCATTGGTAGGTCTCGAGAATGCATCTTCATTAATAGGTCTTGAGACTGTATCCTCATTGACAGGTTCTCAAGACTGCATTTTCATTGATAGGTCTCAAGACTACATCCTCATTCATTGGTCTCAAGACTACATCCTCATTCATAGGTCTCAAGACTACATCCTCATTCATTGGTCTCAAGACTGCATCCTTGCTGATAGATCTAAAGACTGCATCTTTACTGGTAGATCTCAAGACTACATCCTTACTATAGCCACATTCAGCATAGATCACCGAGAACCTTCAAAGTGTCAGCAAAAGATGAATTAACAAAATAGTAAGTAACAAAACAGCCAAGTTTTCATCTGCCATCACATACAAACTAAAATAGTGATCACTACGTAACCACAATAGTTTCCACTGACCAAAATGTCAACCAATTTAGTTGACTTCAAAGCTAGTATGTCAGCTTCTAATTGCTCTTGATTCTTGAATGTACAGGACAGTATATCCTCATGGGTCCCTAAAAGCTTTATGTTTCTTTACATTATATCTTTTATGTCTAGCTGTCAATGCTGAGCTTCTGAAACATGCTTTGAACAAATTATCCAACTTTAATGGCAAATCCCACATTTGTAAGTCACTCATCATCATCGAGTGCCGTCTCCGCAACGAAGGTTGGCTACCATGGAGCTCCATTCTGCTCTGTCTCTTGCTTTGATGGTGCAGGTTGTCATAGGCTGATTTGTCCATCTTTTGATGTTACTCGTCAATTATTAGTGGTTTGCCTCTGCCTCTTTTACCTTGTATTTTGCCCTCCAGGATTACTTTTAGTAGGCTGTTGTGTCTTTTAACATCGCATTTGTCTTGTTTTAATTGTGTTTAGTAGTTCTCTTTTCATTTTTAGTTGTTTTTAAGACTTCATCGTTTGTTTTCTTTTCCTTCCATCCATTCTACCTTGTCTTCTATATATCCACATTTCAAAGGCTTCAAATCTCTGTTCTGTTTTCTTGTCTAATGTCCTTGTTTCTGCACCATATAGGAATATTGAGAGATGTAACATTTTGCTATTCTTAGTTTTAGCCCTGGTGGTTTATTTGTTTTGATGTTAGTTTGTTCTTCATGACATTAAAATTACCTTTTGCCATTCCTATTCTTTTGTTTATTTCAGCTGTACATTTTCCATCACTGGTTATAGTATGTCCAAGGTAGTTGTGGTTCTGAACTGTCTCCAGGTCTATTCCTTCAATTTTGATATCTACTTATGGGTTTTGAGTATTTTCTTTATGATCATAGTTTTCGTCTTTGTTATATACATATCTAGTCCATATTTTTTGCTTGTCATGTTTATTTTCTGCTAGTACATGTAGTACAAGTATCGTCAAAATATCTTAGGTTATTGATTAAAGTAAAAGTACCCCGTCACGCCAGGTATAGGGAATATGGTGTTAGTGACCATAAATTTTTACAGACTTTCGGCACATGATTTTTAGGGTAATGCGGTCGGTATTACGCCCGTGCCGCTTTACTTTCCCAGAAAAAAATCCGTACCCATTTAAGGCTGGGTGAACCCGGAAGCCGTCGGTTGGGATCGAACCCTACCCTTGTCCTTTGCAGTCCAGTTCACTAACCACTGAGCTATCGCGGCTCTAGGTTATTGATTATCTTTCCATTAATTTGTAGGCCTGGCTTTATGATGTTTTTAAAGATTTGCTCAGTGTATAGTTTGAACAAGCTTGGTGATAGGATGCATCCCTGTTACTCCTCTTTATATCAATGGGTGTAGAGTTCTCTTTGTTATATTTTATAATTGCTGTTTGCTCCCAGTGTAGATTACATATTAGTCGTATGTCCATGTCATCTAGATGTATCTCTTTTAGGCATTCTATAAGTTGTTTGTGTATACTCTATCAAAAGCTTGGTGTAGTCTATTAAACAGGCATATATTGGTTTATTTACTTCTGTGGACTTTTCAATTAATGTTTTCATGCAGAATATGGCTTCTTTTGTCCACTATTTTTCCTAAATCCAAATTGCTGCTCATCTAATTCAGTATTGATTTTATTCTGAATCCTTCCTTGTATAACTTTTAGCAAGATTTTTGTAACATGGCTCATTAGGCTTGTTGATCTAAAGTCACTGCATTCGACTCCACCATTCTTTTTAGGCAATGCAATGAAAGTTGATGTTTTTAGTTCATTTGGTATGTATCCTGTGTGGTAATGGTCGTTGCATATGTCTGTAATCACTTCAATGCTAAAATCTTCTAGTGCCTGTATCATCTCTATCTGTATGCTGTCAGGTACTGCTGCTTTTCCCTTTTTCATTGTTTTTATAGCTTTTTCCACTCAGGTTTTAAGATTTTATAGCCTGATGTACATTTTATAACTGGTTTCTTGTCCCTTTGATCATGAAATAGTTCTGTTATATATTCCTGCCATCTATTTATAATATCTTTATTGTCTGTTAACATCTTTCCTTTTTTGTCTGCAATGCATCCACCTTCTGTGGCTTTTTTATTAGTCATTCTCTTTATTTCTGTGTGCATTTCTCTTAAGTCTTGTTTGCTTTCTATAGTTTCTATTTCTATACATTTTTGGCTGAGCCAGTCTTCTTTGCCTTTTTGCACATTTCATTATCTATTTTATTGTATTGGGCAGTGTTTTCTGCTTGTCTCCTTTCTTCCATTTTCTAAGATTGTGTTAGTTATCCTTTTTTGTTTTTTTCTCTTTTGGGTAAGGTGTCGCAGGTTTCTTCTATGCTTTTCTTTATGCATTGCCATTTGGTTGCTACTTTTTCATCAGGATTTTCTCTTCTGTATTGCTCAATTCCTTCTTCTAGCAGCTTCTGGTATGTGTTCTTTACTTGTATTGTATAGGTATCTTTAATATCTTTTTGGTTTAAAGCTGTTATATCTAGTGGATTTGTTGATGAATTAGACTTTTGTTTGTATCTCTTTAGTTTGATTTTCATTTTAATCAAGGTCACTGCTTTTCAAAAGCAATACTGGCGTATCAGAAGGATCTTCAAAGCCGTACAGGTAGGGCTGCACTAAATTAAAGAAAATAAAACTGGTCGGCAGTCTATAAAAGAATGAGAAAACTTACATTTAAAACCAAGGACAGTTGAAAATTGTCAACCAGAACGGCACATAGCGATTAACTTTCAGTCAATGATTTAACAGTAATTTTTGTGCTAAAGAACCTACCTTTTTTTTTTACCCTTTGGCCCAATGAGATGTAATGATATCTGCTGGTATATCTGAGTTCCCATGTAGTTTCGTACAAGGTATATCATTTATCAGCTCTTTGAGGAAGAATGGCTCTATTATTGGTGAACTTTGGACAGTCAAATCGGTGATGTGCTGTTGTTTCGTGTGCGTATTCACAGAACAGACATCCTGTAGTATGGCTACATTGTATTCTATTGATATGGTTGTTCTGTGGTACATGGTCATTTCTGTCTTAAAATGGCAGTTTAGTATCTTTTTAGGTTATTAATGACAGTTAATGCCATAGCGGCTTGGCCTTGGTATATATTTGAAAAGATCTCCCCTTGTTTTTTCCACGGCCCATCCATTCAGCCACTCTTTTCTATTGTAGGAGTTTATGATTTGTTTGGCTGTGTTTAATGAGATGGTGGTATGAAACTAACTGTCTGGATCCTTTCTTAGCTAATGTATCTGCCTTACATCCTGATGTGTTGTAGGAACCTTGGTATCCAAGGTTATCTATGTGTATGGTGAACTGTGTGAGATTTAGTTTGTTTATGTTACTTTCAGAGCAAGCAGAGCTGATTTGGAATTAGTAATTTGTATGGTATCAAAAAACAGTATTCAGATGATACGCTTTTGTTTCTATGATTGTTATTTGTTTCATAATTGTTGTAAATTTTACCACATGGACAACATAGTTCTGCTGTTCTGTCTGAATAATGTATTACAATTTCATATTCAAATTTTAATAGTGGCCTTAGCGACGCACCATCAGTGTATATATGTATCCCGTCATATGGATAAGTTTCAATGGTTTTCCTTGTGGCAGTTGTTATGTATTACAGGGTCAATGTTTTTATCTGTTCTGTCATATAAAAAGTAGAGTACCCCGTCACGCCAAGTAGCGTATAGGGAATATGGTGTTAGTGACCATAAATTTTACAGACCTTCGGCACATGATTTTTGGGGTAATGTGGTCGGTATTACGCCCATGCCGCATCACTTTCCAGAAAAAAATCAGGTACCCATTAAAGGCTGGGTGAACCCGGAAGCTGTCGGTTGGGATCGAACCCTATCTCTTGTCCTTTATAGTCCAGTTCACTAACCACTGAGCTATCGCGGCTCAAGTTCTATCATATATTTCTAGTTTTATATAATTCAAATTTGGCAACAATTTTTTTTAATGACTCTTTATGTTTGTAGTCATTTCTTAGGAGAAGGTATTTTTCTTGTATGCTCCTGACATGTTGTTAACTTGAGATAGATTCATTGTCTGGAGTCCATGCATCCACAAACTTTCTGTAGGATGGTCTTTCTCCGTTTTTTTGGTCTTTCGTAAAGCACCTATAGAGGCCTTATTTCTCCTCATCACTAAAGGTTCTACATTGCAGTGTTTTTTGCACTCCACAATCGAGGTGGACCTCATTGCTCCACTGATGAGCAACTGTAGTGCACTGTTTGTATCTTGTTGTTAAAGATATGTTGGTTGTTTTGCTGCACGTCATTAGTAGTGAGCTACCATGTTCCAAAATGGAGTATACATAACCCAGGTAGAAGATTCTACGTTTTTTTTATATGCTCCCATGAAGTACTAGAAAGCCTCTTCATAAGTTGTAGCTTTCATGGTTAGTTTTTTTTAGAAATGAGGGTGTTACTTTTTTTGTAAGGACTACTTGAGTTTGTTCTATTCTAGTGGATATCTGTTTATTTTATACAGCCTGGCTCTATCTAACAGCAGCCACATTGTAGTATGTCAGTACCACATGGGCACAACATTTGTCATTGTCACATGGGGAGGATAGAACAATTGTCAGCTAATATTGGTCAGGTGTTATTTCCCTTACAATCAGATGAGCTGACACTACATTTGTGTTATTGAGTTATCATATGGCTGCTACAGCATTATCAGAAGAATATGCACACACACATCTGAAGGTGCAAATGTTATATGTTTGTCCCTCAAGTCTTGACATTTATGATAAACGTTTGAAGTATTAACTGATAGTTCTTGACGATAACTGTTTCATCAAGAGGGTCTATTAAAACCATTTAGCTGGGGTTTTTATTACCAAATAAATACAGCTAGCATGTGCTTATGTGATGAGTCTAGCAGCAGCACTGGTTTGTCAGCTAAACAGACAAATTGTACTTCATATTTTACTTTGAAACTATTATCTGTGAATATTTCTTTAATTCTAGATAAAGGCATCGCAATATTTCAAAGACAATTCAAATCTGAACAAAATCAAACTTCACTTTATTTATTATTATATGTTAATATTGACTACTTGTCGGGATCAAATGTTCAATTATATTTTTCAAACACAAATATTATCCATTGTTAGTGTTACTAGTGTTGTTGTGAATACACTGCACTGTTTTCCAGACCACCCTTGAGCTTCCAGTCTTTTTTAGCAGAAAATTGTATGCATACTCTTATACTCACATTCATCCATCTGGATGCCCACCCAACCAAAATCAAACCATTCAATAATTAATTAATTCAGCTTGATTTGCACATGCTAACAGCCTCTTTATTCACAAGATACAAAGAAAGAAAAAAAATACAAGTACATTTCAGAAAGAAACTACAGAAACAATGCATTTAAGAGCTATACAATTCAGAAATGTATGTTTCAGTGATACAATCATCATGCAGATATCTTAAAAATATACACATTCCTTTGTTTTAAGTCACAATTAAGAACACATAGAAGTATGGAGTAAGACAGTCTGAAACAATATAAGAGCATTATCAAACAATGAGGCTTTATCTGATTCAACTACCAGTTTAGACCAGCATACATCTTTAGCGTGTTAAGCATTTACCAAAATGCTTTAATGTTCTATGCATAAACACCATACGTCATTTCCCTCTATAAATCACAGTTAATCAATTTACTTTTTCATTTGAAATGACAGCAGACAAGTTGTATATATAAATATATATATATAAAACAACACACGAAGACAGTGTTTCAAATAGTTAACGTATATACATTAATGTCAACACCGAATTTCAAAAGAAATGAAAGGAAAATGACAAATGACCAGTAATGAATTTGCATCCTTCTTTTCATGTATATATAAAGCAAACAAAAAAAAATAAACTTTTTGTACACGAACTGAAGTTTTCAAAAGATCAAAGTTTATTCAAGTTACATAGATAATTATCAAAATGAAGACCTGTTTCAGGCAAGAGTTGTATTATTCACCCCCAGAATTAAAGCAGGAAATATCTACAAATAAATGTGTTTAGTTCTGTCTGTTTCTTCAATGGTGGAGTCTGCCTGCTCATGTCAACTTCCTAGGAGTAAAAACTAATGGCCCAACTAAACTCTGACATGATATCTATCAATCAGCCAAGCTACGCAAGAGAAAGAAAATTGAGATCAACTAGCCAAGCATCGATGCAAAAGAAAGGCCTGGTTATGTATTATTAACTGCTTTGTTTTTATTTTATTTTTGTTTGTGCTGATGAAAACTTAGGTCAAAATTCTGTTTTATTTCTATTTTTTTATGGGTAAAGCTGTAACAAACACTTTGTTTTATTTCTTACAAAGAAAGGTCTAGATTGAATTCAATACGTAGAATATAATCTAAAAGTTATAATCTAGTGAGACTAAGATCACTAGATAAGACAATATAAAGTTATTGTAAAGCTGTGGAATTTTATATTTTTTTTACTGCATTTGGTTTCAGTACCTATTAGAGAAACATAGCACATGATAACATTATCTTCATTTGTTTTATGAATTGTTAAATTATACACACATATATATTAAAAGTAATTATGTACTGATGTGTATGTCTTTGGTCTAAGTGTTATTTTAAATAAAATAGTGCTATTCTATACCTTTTGATCATTTGCATGCTAATTTAGCAAGTTTGTTATACAAATTAATTTACAAATTAGACAAAGTAATGAACATGTTATGTCGGTGTGTTGACCAAATCTTCATAAATAAATCATGCTGGATATTGTCATGCTACACAACAACTCCTTCAAGGAAATATGAGATTCTTGACTGCCTTCATTCAATCTAACATTAAGATAAATGTAATATTTTATTTCAGATGGGGCTTTGAGAGTAAACAATTTTTTTTAACACGCCTACTCTATTTCACCTTTTCTCTGTCTTTCTTCGGTGTCTACTTTGTGCTGTTGCTTTCCACATTTGGCCTTGTTCACTGTTTTCTATAAATTATAGAATATACTAATACAGAGTGATTACAAAATGAAAACTTTGATCACAATGTCGAAACAAATGTTAATAGAAAATAAAATAGTAAGTGCTATACTGATAAATCTGAAAATGAAAAGGTAACAAAAAAAAAAAACTACAGACAATCCTGGGGAAAATAAAGGGCACCTTCACAAACAAATGAAATAATGATGGTCAAACTAGCATTAGAAACAAAATAAGTCACAGAAGCAATGGAGACTGGGTGGACAATGAACAGGGAGCAATCAGCAGACAAACACAAAGTAGTAAACATAATGGATTGTTACTTAAAAAAAAAAGAGTACAGCATATTCTTAAGAAATTTAAGTGTGAAGGGTGTTAAACAAGCACACAGAATACTGGGTTTTGATTTGTATTTATTAAGAAGCCAAGCCAGACAACGGGAACAGGTATTCTTGAAATCTTTTACTCAGGACTACAATTTACTGATTTACATTTAAAAAAAAAAAAAATTTCATGAACACACCCAAGAGCCTGAAACTAAATAATTTTTTTTTAATTTGTAAATGTTGAGGCATCTTGCATGCATGTATGTTTATGTACAACAATACATTAACAAATGTAATCATGATAACAGATGGCAGCAATGTACAGTTATAAAGCTACTGCAATTTTCAAACCTTAATATCAGTCACTTGCAAATGAAAAAAAATAATTTACCCCATGTTATGGTTAAATCTGGGAAAGCTTGTTACCATAGCAACAATTGTTGCTTTGTTGTCATTTTATTGAGCAAAAATAATGTGCCCTTAACAGAGCTCTAAGGTTTTCTTTATATATAATAATTTGTGTGGTATAGAGTAGCATCAAAGCAAAATGCTTTCTTTCAGTTCTCTATCAACCCTTCTACACATCTCTTTTCGTAATTCTGTTGTTCTCTTACCATCTGGAGTCCGGCAAAGTGCTATTTTTGGTACAGGTGCCTGAGACATAATGTGGTATGACTGACTACTAACCTTGATTAGACAAAAGGAGATGTACCTAAGTCTCACAAAAATGTGTTCATACTTTGCATTTACTATCTTATAAGATCAATGAGAAATATCCATGATAAATTATAAAGCCAGTCCAAGCTTTGTTTGCATAAAGACAGAAATTGATGCCAAATGGCCGAGGTGAAACTGTTGAACTCACATCTATTAAGCGAGTATCTTATTTAATGCATTCTTCACATGTGTATTTTAAAACACTAAAATGCTGCTATAAGAAAGTTTTGATAAATATATTTTTACAAATACAATGAAGAGAAACAACATATTTATTTATATATACTGTGACACATAATTAAGTCAAAGTGTGAAACCAGGTATGGTGTACACAGGTGTGTTCCCCATATGACATAATGTTGTAAGCATACATCTTTAATAAAAAAAAGAAAAGCAATGACATATTTCTTTTCCATTCAACCAATGCAGTGACTATTACTTTAAAAGTATAAAAGCAAATAATATTTTGTGGAAAACGTTTTGCAGTTAAAATGAGCAAGAAAATGTGTTTATATGGCATCTTGTTGGCAGGTGGATAAATTCTTTGTATGACGAATTTTTAAAATAGATAAGTCTGCGATTTTTCAATAATTTGTTGGACAAATGAAGTGGCAAATACAACACACAAAAAAGTAAATTAACAATTTTCTTTTAAAAATGTCACTGATACTGACCAATCAGAAATGTGAGGAACGATAGCTATTAATGTGAGTTACAGAGCAACAAGACGTCTAAAATAATGCAATCACCCAAAATGATAGACCAGCTGCATTTGTGATTGCTGTGTTGCAGAACATTCAAATTTTGTGAACAAAGCTGATTAGAACACTTGCATGCACATCAAGACATAGATTATTCTGTACAGCATCGAGACAATTCAAGCAAAAATGATAACACGTTTGTTCGGGTTAATACTCTTTTGAAGAATAATAGCTAATGGAACCTCATAGCATTACTATTATTTAGGGTATGTGGTATATGTGCTGCCCTTACAGCCTGTACTTCTAACATAAAAAAATTATTTTTTCTCCTAGGATAATTGTAATGCTATTTATTTTCCAGCTTTAAATATTTGCGTGTGCTGCAAAAGCAATCTTAAAATCTAAAGTCTTATTTTCACTTTGACTGTTATATATTTTAATTTTTATAGCTGTCTTTAGTATTTACATTTCCCTAATTTGTAGATACCCCTTTATTACTTAGCATTCTTTTATAATAAAGTTAGCTTTTTATTTTTAACAAATGTATTTACGGATGATGATTTCTTCACACCAGCATATATACAAATACACAATATAAAAATATTATCTAAATATACAACTTCCAAAATAATCATTTCAACCGATTCATTTAAATGTCCTTTTCTGTTGACCCATAATTCTGTAGTCAAAAATTTCACAGCAATTTATTTCATCCTAATATATTGTGGTTATAATCCCATACATTTTGGACTGTTCAATTTCTGCATTAAACTATTGCACAAAATATATTTGTGCTTATAAAAATTGTAATAACTTTGTTAATGCAGCCCAAAAAAGAAAATTCATAAAATACAGTATCTAAGCTACAATATATTGCTCAAGAGAAATAAACTATTCAGGAACAAATTCCTACTAATAAACTTATCACAAATTCTCTATGCAGCCAACATTAATCCAGCCAATCACAGGCAGCGTACAAAATGCTGGTGAAAATATGTTTAATGACAGGCTATTATTGCATCAAAAATATTTCCAAACAGGCGAGAGTAAGGCTTTAAGCTGAATCTAGTCAGTTATGTAAGCTTTCTACAAATCACACAGCCAATTATTATTCTTAAATGTCACTGATTTCTGAAATCTTGAGGCAAAGAAATGATTTCTGCAGCTGCAGAACTAATGACCTTGCAGGTTTAAACATTTGAGTGCAGAAACTATCTGATAGTAAATGATTGTCTTGTACACACAAATGCAATTTTACATTATCGGTTTTTAGTTTTCAAATTCTGAAAGGTATTAATTTGAACAAGAATTTAAGTGCAACTGCGGAAAAGCACATGTCCTCAGTGTGGATGGTGGTCATCAGGTAAACGTTCAACGTATGTGCAAGGAAACATCCCTTCTTGGCCATTCATCTCGCCTCGCCACCAACTTTCATCAACTTTCTGGATCACTTTGATTATATCTCCCTTGTGAAAGCCAAGTTCATCACACCCTTGGGCATCAAAATCATAAATTGCACGAACACGTTGAACCTGAAAATTAAAAAAAAAACACAGAGATAAAGATTGCTATTAGCACAATCAAATTATGCGTGCACAAATAATTCATTTATATTTTTATATTTAAAGGTAATTATTAAAACAGAATAAACAAAGCAAGCAAGAACAGCGAATCAATTCAGAGGAAGAGGTATGTTTACAGCACTCGGAAAAATTGACAAATAAACAAAAATAGGCAACTTGTAAACACAATCTAAAGCTCCAACTCAAACAAGAAGCAGACAGATTCATAAAAAAGAGAATACACGGCAGAAGAAAAGAAAAATAAAACATTTTTAGAGGCGCTGCAAAATCCATAGTTAACTATGACTGACGGAGGCTACTATTTATGACTCTTAGACAGGAAAACATGTTCAAACCATAATAATTCTTAACTTATAAACAAGATCACAGTTTCATATCTTTTCCAGCATTAGCCTGGTTAAACACATTTATCTAGATTTACATTCATTGGCAAGACTAGTTCTACACTGATATGAAATATTCTTCACTTTATCTACATTTGTTATGATACATCACATATTAAGTACCACGTTACTGGCATTGGTGATCTATCTATGTCTTAACCTTTTACCCCACAATTGTATCAAACACTTATAATTATGAAAAATCCTGTTTCCTTCTGTTTCTAGCAGTTTCTTTTTCCACCTAACTTTATTTACTTCTTCTTTTCTCTTTCACTGGTACCTAAAAGGTGTCGTGGTTTATATCATTTGTCGTTCTTGAGCTGCTCGAATTGTCTGAATTAGTGACTTTCCTTTGTTGTTACAAGTCTCTGTCACTGCATCTATCCATCTTCTTCTGGGCCTTCCTCTTGGTCTTTTCCATGCATACTCGAGAAGAACGCCCTTGATGGTGATTGATAAGGATTCATTCTGACCAGGTGGCCAAACCATTTAAGTTGTTGTTCTATATATTCTTGGCAGGGTTTTGTTCCTACTATTTTTCTTATGGTTTCATTTGGTATTCTATCTTTTCTTGTGTTGTTTGTTACTTTTCTCGAGCAGCGCATCTCACATGTATTGATCTTTCTTAAATGTGATTTAGAAAGGGTCCATGTTTGACTTTCATAGCACAAAGTTTTAATGGGTGTCTTAATTTGCTTATTCTTATAGCCTCTGTTTTTGCTGTGTTAATTTTCATACTGTAGTTTGTGCAGCTTTTATCTAGAGATGTTAAATGCTGTTTGTAGCAGGTTTTCATCCTCATATATTAGGCATTGGTCATCTGCGAAGAGTAGCTCATTGATGTTGGAGTTTTCTACCTCTATGTTATTATTTGATTTTTCCTTATTGTTGGTTGTTTCCAGATTTATTTTGTCCATATATATGATGAAGAGGAGTGGTGAGAGGACGCATCCTTGTCTTACACCTGTTGTAACCACTTTATTTACTACACTTACATATTAAATATCAGTCTAGCTTCACAAGTAAAAGAGTGATAAAAAAAAAAGTCTAAGAGTGTTTTCTTTATTAAACAGATGAACTTTAATTTTTTTTAAATATAAACACAGGAAAAAATAAATTGGCAATACCTCATGACTTGGTTTGATCATGTCCTTGAAGTAGATATCATGTGATCTGCTGACTGTGGCCTTTCTGTGGTATTCTACTAACTCATTTATGGAGTTGAATTTGACACCCACAAAAAATATTTCCCACCACCATCTCTCAAAACCTTGAAATGTTGAATGCCATTCTGAAATCTGTAAGCAAGAAAATAAATCTGGTAACAGTATATATATAAAACACAAGTGGATATTATCAAGTAAAAACAGAACAGGTTTCAGTGAAGAAAGAAGAAATCTTATGAAAAAAAAAAGTTCATGTGTAATACTAATTAGACACACTGCATGACTTCTTGGACAACATAAAACTTGGTACACAATATGGTTGAATATTGAATAACAGAGAGGGGACCAAGTTGCCTGTCCAGCACTGAGCTGAGTTAGTTGGTGACCCACAGCTGACTGCACCAGTCAGAATCAGTGAACAGAGTTAATAAAGACCTAACTCCACCTCCCAGCGGTACTCCTGGAAACAGACTATCCAATCTGGCAGAGTGAGGATTGAAGAGGATGGCAAACAAGACACAGCTTGTCCACGCCTACACTGTTCGGTCATAATAATTTATTCCATTCTTCTTGCAACATTTGTGCTAATTGGTGGTGTGGTTGTCAGAATGATTTTGTTTTCTTCGTAGCCTAGGCAACGGTTCATCTCATGTGTACTTAATGAAAGAAAGGTCAGGGGAAACAACAAGCCATGAGAAGACATAGTCTTTTGTTGCTGAAAGTTGTCCATTTGAACTGAGGAAGGCTCTCTATTAGTGACGATTATTTTTTGTATCCAACACCCATCTGATTTGCCATTGATGATGACGAGGTTTGTTCTGGCATTATAAGAACACCATCTGTCAAAGAAAATTCACCCCAAATCATTACAGTCTCCTCAAATTTAAATTCTTTAGCACACAATTGTGTGCAAAACATTCTCCTTGACACCTGTATATCAAACAATGCCCATCATTGCCCTGCAAACAGAATCCTGACTCATCAGAGAGAAGGTTGCATCTCAATTGATGACAGAGCCATGCTACATGCTGTCTGAGGATTAGGCCTATTGCTCTTGTTTATAGAATACTGTAAGTATGTCAGGTAACAGATTTTCCTGTTCCCCAATGCTTTGCAAGACACACATTTTAAACCTGGAATGTTCCTGGCAGTCCATGTTGCCTAGATAAACCTTTTATAAATATGGAAAAAAGTGTATGAAATGGTCTTATGCAGGGGTGGTAACTTATGATCATTATTATCGTATCAATGATTGTGGTATCAATTGTAGATCCAATTTGGTGTTGATGTGCTTTAAAGCGTAATATAGTGTTCCAGCAGCTAACGTATCTATAACTATAGCTCGCTGCTGTTAGTTCAATCTAAGCATTGTGAAAAAAGAAGTTTCTGTTGGACTTTTGCCTACTTTCTGCCCAATAAATATGTTCTTTTTGTCACCTAACATTAAAAGGACACTAAATGGGTGTAAATGTGTTGTGTCATGATTTACAGCAAGCCATGATATTTTTTTTCCTGCCCAACAGCATCCAATTCTGGTACCAGGTTGCATTACTTCTCAATCACTAAGTGTTTGATCAGACTGGTTACTCTGTTTCGAGCCCCATCATGGGAGGTGAAGTAAAATCTTGATCAGTCCTGGTTATATGATTCAAATGTAAGTAGTCAGCTATGAATCACTAACCACTTTCAGCCAGCTATGTCTTCATATAGTGTAAATGATATGATGAGAAACAAACATTAGGATCTGCTCTAGGACCTTTGTTATTGCAGATTAAGAATATAATTTTTGGTCATAATTGAAGTTAGCTGCTACTGCTTCACATTTACTAATCATCAAAAGTATGAACCTACACATGTTATTTTCAAAATAAGCTTGATTTATTTTTAAAAAGTAAATTACAAATACTTAAATGTCTTACTTGACACTGATTGAGAATTCTCCAGGTGCACTCTCACTATTTCGAACAAGAAATGCCCCATCAGGTTGCTCTGATTTAAGCAGCATCTCTTCTGCTTTTGTTCGGGAGACTTTGCCTACATACCAGCTAAATTGTTTTGGAAAAAGGTTAAAATACGATTTCATAGTGCCAGATAATTAAATAACTGCATCAAAATTTAAATAAAACAAAAATAAAAGCCTGGGCATAATAAAATCACCATTTTCAATGTTACAGCAGCAATTCTACTCATTAATATATTTCTAGGTTAGTCATTATTAAACATTTCTGACCAACTTATAAATGATTATTCTAATATTATTTATTATTCCGCTTCCTTTTATCATTCTACAATAATGAATAAAACAATAACACATAGCAAAAGCATTGTTTAAATTATTAAAGTATAATTTACAGATACTAGGAAAATACTTGGTATAGAATGGAACGAATTAAAAACAAACGAGGAAATTAGAGAAATCGCCAATCGACCACTAATATCTTCAGTAATAAAGAAAAGACGATGGTCATACGTTGGACATGTGATGAGAAGAGATAATAATCGAATAGCAAAGCAAGCCCTCATATGGGAAACAACAGGTAAAAGAAAAAGAGGAAGACCCAGGGAGACACTGAGAAGAACATGATGAGAGAGGCAAGAGCAGCAGGAATCGGCTCCCTCAATGAGATAGAACTGCTTGCACAGAACAGAGACAGATGGCGAGATTTGATAAAATATCTTTAAAAGAAAACTGCTAGAACAAAAAATTCATATAGGAGAAGGTGTATCTTGGTCTACGCCCTATGGGCCGGTTACGGCTCGAAAGGTCACGCTTCTTCTCGCCTGCACGCTGTCGTGGCTCAAAGTGGAATAAAAAAAAACAAGGAAACAAGACCTCTTACATGTCTGACTGGCTACCCAATACTGTTTAAAAAAAAAGCTACACAACTTCACAAATATGAAAAAGTCAAAGAAAGGAAACAAAAGTATTCAACTATCAGGTAAGGACTCTCTGTTTAGGATAAATATATTTTTCTGATATACTTTCTAAGAGTTGCATCATACATACATACATATATATATATATGTATGCATATATGGGAGCGCGATAGCTCAGTGGTTAGTGAATGGACTACAAAGGACAAGGGGTAGGATTCGATCCCAACCGATGGCTTCCGGGTTCACCCAACCTTTAATGGGTACCGGATTTTTTCTGGGAAAGTGAAGCGGCACGGGCG
Source organism: Megaustenia siamemsis (assembly GCA_032433765.1). Lineage (NCBI taxonomy): Eukaryota > Metazoa > Mollusca > Gastropoda > Stylommatophora > Ariophantidae > Megaustenia > Megaustenia siamemsis. Next base: position 42,131,060 of record JAVIAB010000159.1, on the reverse strand, counting down.
TAATACCGACCACATTACCCCAAAAATCATGTGCCGAAGGTCTGTAAAATTTATGTTCACCAACACATATTCCCTATACGCCACTTGGCGTGACGGGGGTACTTTATATATATATATATAATAGGAAACTCACTGTACAGAACTTCGCAGCAGGAGGTAATCTGATCAACAGAAGTGGACCCTAAAAGAGCAGGTGTTTCTGCCCTTTAGCTTCTTGGCACTCAAGGGGAGGTGGGCCCGTATATATATATATATATATATATATATATATATATATATATGATGCAACTCTTAGAAAGTCATAAGAGGTCTAGGCCACTGATTCGCCTTTTATCTACCTGGAAAACATCTAAAATTGGCACCAGTAATGTACAAACTCTAAATGAGCAAGAAAAAGCTGCACAAGTAGCAGCAGGAATGACAAATTATGAAATAAATATTCTAGGAATGTGTGAAACAAAGTGTTTAGAAGAAAGAATAAAGAGAGTTGATCTTATCATCAGACACCAGGAGCACAACATAGTGTGATGGGGTAGTTATAATGCAATCATGGAAAGTGCAGAAGCATTGATGGAATGGGAAACAATAGTGCCCAGGTTAATAGCAGTAACATTTAAAACAACAAAAAACAAAATAAAAATACACATTACTCAATGCTATGCACCAACTAATGATGAAGATTCAGTTAATAAAGAATTCTATATAAAAAAAAAACTACAATGGTTCACACAGAAAGCAAGCCAAAGATATAATTTTGATAGGAGATCTCACTCAAAAGTAGGAACACAGACAACCAAGGCCTTGAAGAGATGATGGGAAAAATGCACTCTCGGAAATAAATTAGAATGGAGACATGTTCATGAACTTCTGTGCCTTTAATCAAATGATTATAGGAGGAACAATATTTCAACGTAAAAGAATACATTAAGCTGTATGAGTGTCACCGGATCATAGAATGGAAAACCAGGTTGATCACATACAGGTGTATGTATTAATAATAAGTTTAAGTCATCCTTAGATGATGTAAAAGTATATAGAGGAGCAAAAGAGGCATCAGATCATCACCTTCTGTAGTAAAAAATTTAATTTAAACTCCAAAAATACACAATACATAAGTGTAGACAACATAATGAAAATATTTAACAACTGTCCTGAATGCCTTTTATCAGGACAAGAGAGGCAATCTGCTAAGCAAAAAATGACAAAAGAAGAGATGAAAAGAGCACTATGTAGAACTTCTGAACAAACTGGGTCCACATAATCCTCCAGATTAACTACCAATAGAGGAGGAATGGAAAGTTAATTTTAGAAAGCCAAGCAAAGAAGAAATAATGAAAGCCATCAAGCTATAATAAGATGGTAAAGCCCCAGGACCATGAGGAATTCCTTCATATGTATATCAAAGCAGATATCAACGCCTCCACTATGTTCTTACATAAACTACTAGATAAAATATGGGACAGGGAAGAAATACCTAAAGACTGGAAAGAAAGTTATATGATGATACCAAAGTAGGGAAATTTATGGGAATGCACAACTATCAGGAGAATTATGCTATCAGTTCCAGTAAAATACTAAGTAGAATCATTTTGGAAAGATTAACCCTAGATTACGATATCATTGTAAAAATAACCATCTCAAAATACCCCCTTTTTTTTGGCAGTTTACTGTGGGCAAGCAGCACCACCCTTCCCTATACCTTCCTAATTATCACTCATGGTGACTCCTGATGTTAGATTTTTGTTTGTTTGATGTGGATTATTTTTAATCAATCGCATAGTAAAAAAATACTAGGGTATCATAAAGGCACATAGTTTTTATTTCAAATTCAGCCAATTATTTAAGGAATTCGCTATTTTTTCTTCCCCCCCCCCCATGACATGGGAAATCTTGGAAGTTGACATGACATCAAAGAAACCCTTGTAACATGTAAGAGTAAGTTAACAATGCCAAGAAGGCATTAAACATGTGTGTTGATCTGACGGTTACGGCCACTTTATGAATAGACAGCAGAAAAGTTTAGAGTGGAGGGGGTTCACATTCTGGCAAAAAATGTACTGTAAAGCAGGAAATGATTACCGCATCAGATTCCCATGTTTCATCTTGGATAAACACACTGCTGTGTAGCAAAATTTCAAAGAAAATTTGATTTTCTAAAATCAAAATGTTACATTTAAGTGGTAGTAATTTCTACTACAGTTTCGTAAACAAGTGAGTCACAGATCAATACCAGAATTAGAATTAAATGAGGCCATAGAGAAACATTTGCGAGATGAGCAAGCTGGGTTTCAGAATATTTGTTTAAGACATATGATTCATGGGGTGCTGAAAGGCAGAAGAATTCCTTTCTTCAATATCAGAAAAGAAGCAATTTAAACTTGCCTTTGATCAGAATGTCTTAATAGAGTCCTAATACAAAAGTTTAGCAGTATTTTAATTTGTACTTTGAATGATCTAATATGAATACTTTTTACATTAGCTGATATTTCTACATACTTCTTAAACAACTCAAATATGCACGATTAAACTTACGAATGTGGATACATTTCAATATAATTATGAGGAACATATCCCTCTTTCCCATTTAGTTCTGCCTTGTACCAATTTTTATCGTCAAATGTACTCAGAATCTGAAAAAAAAGAGAATAATTAAAAAGAAATTAGATATTAATTTTCTTAAAAAGCAATAAGCCAACTAGTTTCATTTGACATGCTAGCCAAATAATGGAAGGCCTTCACAGTTAATGAGAGGAGCACTGTATTAAGTTTATAAAGTGTTATGAAAAAAAAAATCTTACTGACAAATTTACCAACAAAAAAAAAAAATGAAAAGTGTAATTAAGTATGCTTTTTCCTATACAGAGAGCTTATAAAATACTTATATTGTTTGGAGGAGCCTGAAGCTCCTAAGAAACATCAGAAAGAGACAATCAACATTTTTCAGGCACATCTTGAGAAGAGGAAAGTTGGAACACTTGGTTCTATCTATCTATTGACCTTTCGAGCCGTAGCCGGCCCATAAGGCATAGACCCAGATACTCTTTCTCTTATCTAAATTTTTATTTTAGTAGTTTTTAACACTTGGTTACAACTGGCAAAATACAGGGAAAGAGAGATCATGGACGACAAAGAGAGAAAATACTGGATATCTTGGTGTCGTGGCACGGAAAACAGTCATCAACAGAATTTATATGATACACGGTAGATAGAAGTTTGTGGAAGGACATGATCGCCTACGCCAACCAGTATGGCACATGATGATGATGAAGCATCATGTAGCCTGTTCATAGAGAAATATTACATCTGTTATTACTCTCAGTCTGAATGTTTCTCATGTATAGCTGTATTGGTCACCTCAGTGAGTGTTGTCTGACAGGAGTTGTTAATATCTCGGTTTCATCATCTCCTCTCCAATTTCTAGAAACTATACTCCCTATAACTTAAATATTTCAAGGCCATAACTGTGTATGATACGACCACAATATATCAAGTTTCCATGCTGTTTGATTCCGAATGAGGATTTTGTGCCGGAATATACAAAGCTCAAAGTCTGTATGACTGCGATTAGCCAATCTTTAACATGGAAATGGGTTCTGGACCATGCGCATATACGTGGGTCTAGACCAGCCTCAGAGGAACACAGACTTTCAGTGATGAAATGACAAGAAATGGAATAATACACTGAGTTATTTGCGGTTATCATCACTGCACTCCGACATGACCATAGGTGCTCAGATCCCCTCCTCAGCAGTAGAATTGGAAATCGTCTCATATAAACGTTTCCAGTAATAGTAGTGTCTGGGGTCTTGTACCCATCTCCATATATTTTTAGGACCCTTCCCGTTTACCGTATTTCATACCTATGTCCGCCCTGTCAACCAGCCATATCAATTTCAGTCCAGTCAGTGCCTGACCAGGCTCCGGACCACAGGGAAGTGATTTATTTTCCTTTTTTGAGAGTCTAGCATATTATCGCCATGAAGTTAGATTTCTGTGTATATCCTTATATATTTGTGTTGTTTGTTGTTCCAGGTGAAGGCCTTCTTGCCAAAACGTTCTATTTTTGTTTTGTTTCTCACCTACGTAAAGTTGTTACCATACCACATGTTCCTTTTTTTTTTTTTAAATTGTCATTACTACCATCAGCTTTACAGCAGCTTCACATTTCTAAGGATGCATCTTTATGTCTTTACCCTATACATGTCCAAATACCTTTACAGTGATTTCAAATTGTACATATTGATGATAGTTCTATATGCCTATGCTTTTATCCATATTAGTATTTTATAGAGCTGTAATGATGTTTTGACTGTTGACCCACTGATGAAGAAAATGATATTGCACTAAAGTAAGTCCTAGAGAGAGAAATGTCTCTGGTCAGTGCCATTTTTTTCATAACGTGCAATAATCTGTGCAGCGTTGCTGATCCAGTTTGAGCAATTCACAATAAAACTCTTCCAAACATCAAGATTTCTACATCAATGTTTAGAGATATCTATAGGTCTACTTGAACCCTTTATTACAACCACTCTATGAATTTCTCTCCTTTTGCAGTTCACACTAAATAGTTTGGTAGACATTGATTTAACATGCAAATCATGTGTCCAAGGACTTCCGGCCAATATGGCAGAGAGGCAGCAGAAACCATTGAGGCTCAATCTGAAAAGTGTTCCTTGTTGCAGTTTCCTCATATTCCAAGTCCAGCTTTTTGCAGGAACTACTGAGTTTAGTGCCCTGTGCACACTGTGAGCTGTGTTTTTTTATCCAGATCGTGTTTCAATATTCCAATTGCTTACGATGAATGATGATGTCATATGACAAAGGACAGTTCAGCTGCGTTCACTTTCGGTGCAGTTTGGCCTAATGTCTTTTGGCGTGTGCTGTAGCTTGCTATGATGAGGACTGCAGTTGCCTTTTTTGTTTGGATCCTTCAATGAGATGAGTTTTAATTCTGATGATTCAGCTGGCACAAACTGTTGAGCAATTATGGATTTTAATTCATTTGCAGTGATACCGGGGCTTTCAACCAACCATAACCATGACTGTGTGCCCAAATCATCTCAGCTGTTTGTATGTTGATTCCATAAGCACGCACTTCTACTTCTGTGTACCTATGCTTCACATCAGCTTCTTCTTCATTTTCTTCTGCTGCATACACCTCTAGATGTCAATATTAATAAGTTTGAAGAAAGAGTTTGTCAGCTCAATGATGGCAGCATTACCATACAACGTGTTCTGGTCTTGTACTGATGATGGCCACAAGAGCTCACATCAGTTTCATTTGTCCACTACTCAACTTGGCTCTAAACCCTGTCAGCTATGAGCTCGTTGCTCTTTTCAGCCCATGTCTCTTACACAAAGGGCATGTCTTTTTTCAAATGTTCTGCTGGTAAGAATAGTGTGTTGTCAATGGTTGTATACTGGAAGATATTGGCATCGCAGGTTCATTAACTGGGGATAACAGGTGATCCATTTTTTTCTCTGGTAGTCACAGGCACCTGCAATTTGGTTCATGTAAGGGTTTAGCCTCATTTCTCTACACATGTTTTATGCTTCCACAGTAATTTAATGTGCTCACATTTTACCATGGTCTCAAGTACCACCACTCTACAATGGTTCTATGAGTCCACACCTCTACAGAATTACTGACTGTCCAGGGATACAATATCTATAGGGAATGTGGCTGCAAACGAGCCAATTTGATGGCCACAGTACAAGACTTTCTATCTCAATAGATAAATTGATGTCATAATAGGTCATCCTGTAGTAAACACAACAAAAATGACTTTTCCATAACACAAACTGGACAATGTGTATGGAAATGCTGCGTTGTCCAAGCTTCACAAATTATGCTTTTCATCTCTTTGGTCCATTCAAAGGAACACAGTTGTGCTTACCACAACAGCAACATAAACTAAAAGTACTTCCCAAGAGGATCTTCCTTGTCTCTCTCTGAACATGGTGACTGTCACAAATTATGCTTTTGATCTCTTTGGTCCATCCAAAGGAACACAGTTGTGCTTACCACAACAGCAACATAAACTAAAAGAACTTCCCAAGAGGATCTTCCTTGTCTCTCTCTGAACATGGTGACTGTCACAAATTATGCTTTTGATCTCTTTGGTCCATCCAAAGGAACACAGTTGTGCTTACCACAACAGCAACATAAACTAAAAGAACTTCCCAAGAGGATCTTCCTTGTCTCTCTCTGAACATGGTGACTGTCACAAATTATGCTTTTGATCTCTTTGGTCCATCCAAAGGAACACAGTTGTGCTTACCACAACAGCAACATAAACTAAAAGTACTTCCCAAGAGGATCTTCCTTGTCTCTCTCTGTACATGGTGACTGTATAAAGTGACATTTTACTCCCACCATTCTATAACAAAATAAATCTACTTCTTCTTCTTCTTCTTCTTTCCTTCCTCATCTGCCTTTCAGCGTCGAGGGGAGATATAATTTGCAGTCTTTTGCTCTTCTGTTCGCCTCTGCTGCTGTTATGTTTCCTAGTGCTTCTAATATTCCATCGATCCATCTTTTTCGTGGTCGACCCTTGGGTCTGTTGTTCTCACAACGTTTGTTGAAGGCTCGTTGTGTTGTGTTTTGTTCTTTCTGCCTTGTCACGTGGCCGAACCATTTTATTTGTTGTTTCCTTATATATTCTATGGCTGGGGCTATTCCTAGCTTTTTTCTCAGTTCTACATTTCTGATCTTATCTCTCAGACTGTTTGATAATAATAATAAATCTACAATTAACAATAATTTGTTCCCCCTTTTTTTTCAATCTCTAGAAAAATTACAAACTAGGCTACAATTTTTAAAATGTACCAAGGCACTCAAATGTAGAACAAGTTTTTTAAAAGACTGTAAATAATGAGAACTAGATTACTGATAATATATAGTGGGAATTAATATAAGTATAGTCAACAGTTTATATTTTAAAGATGGAAATAGAAAAAAAAATTATATCCACTTTAATGAGTATAGTTTTTATTATTTAATTATATTTCTTCTTATAAAATTCATTAATTTGTTATTATTTCTGATGGAATATAATAAATGGAGAATTCAATTATTCCAGGCTACCCTTACTTTCCAGAAAAGTCTCTAGTACCTACTTTTAGAGAATGAGTACACTGGAGCCTTGTTTGAAAAAAAAAAATCAGCCACTTCTAGAAACTTACTGAACCCAGACCCTTTTTATTTCAGAAGCGAGCACAGTAACTAAGCACTCAGCAACTAATACTCCTTGCTAGCAGTAAAGTCAACAAAATTGTAATTATTTGCACTGCCTGTACCGGTAAATAATGTAATACAGTGATACTTGTTATATTTAACCATTCTCCATTCTGAATTTCAGTTATTGTTATTTTTATAAATCAAGTTCAAATGGCAATAATTTCATCCAAACCACTAGAAAAAAAACAACATAATTGATGACAAATGATTGTGAATAAAGTAAAAGTGTAATTCCACTAGTTTCAGTCAGAAGGAAAATAACACAACCCCCATTAACTTAACATGGTGGTGAGTTTGATTTTCCTGACTGTCTATCTATCCATTGACCTTTCTAGCCGTAGCCAGCCCATAGGGCGTAGACCAAGATACTCCCTCTCTATTCTGAATTTTTGTTCTAGCAGTTTTCAATTCTTTTAAAGATATTTTATAAAATCTTGCCATTTGTCTCTGTTCTGAGCAAGCAGTTCTATCTCATTGAGGGAGCCGATTCCTGCTGCTCTTGCCTCTCTCATCAATGTTCTTCTCAGTGTCTCTCTGGGTCTTCCTCTTTTTCTCTTACCTGTTGTTTCTCATATGAGGGCTTGCTTTGCTATTCGGTTATTATCTCTTCTCATCACATGTCCAACTAATGGCCATCGTCTTTTCTTATTACTGAAGATATTAGTGGTTGATTGGCGATTTCTCTAATTTCCTCGTTTGTTTTGAATTCGTTCCACACTATACCAAGTATTTTCCTTAGACATTTATTTTCGATTGCGTTCAACTTTGTTTCTATATCTCTTGTTGTTTTCCAGCTTTCAAGCGCATATGTAAGGGTTGATAGTACATTTGATTTGAATAGTCTTAAGTTTTGTTTTTGTGCTGATGACTATGAGTTTTGATTTCCACCAACTTTTCAAGGCTTCCTGACTGTAGTGTCAGTGAAATTTCTTTTGCTTGTAAAGTAAGTTATACTAGAATATACTGATTAATAGAAATACTGATCAGGTGATTGAGATTGATTATAATACAAACAGTATTGGCTGCGTAAAATAACTAGAACTGTCAAATAAAGTAAAGTGCCTGACACAAAATCAAAATACTCGCCTTCTTTTACAACTTGGCATGACATGTCTTTCACAAGTATAACAGTTTTAACACAATAACATCTCTCAATCTCTGATCTTTCTTAGTTCCTAAACTAGATAGTATCTAAGACTAAGATTATACTTTAAGATACTAAATAGTAAGACAATATTAATTATTAATAGTATAGATCATAATAAGATGCAGATTCTGAGATTAGAGTTACTTACTACTACTACTAGTTTAAGTACTAAGTTAGACGTGCTGAGTGTTGGGTATCCGCGTCAGCAGACGAACTAACTTCTCACGGTCGACTGCGACTTCGTCTTCTGTAGAAGTTTAGTCGAAACTAGTACTAGATTAAGACTAGTGTAGCATTTAGTACAGTTAAATGTTAATAATAGTTTACTATAAATTATCATTTACTATTCTTTCTATACTAAATACTATACTAATCTAACCTTAACTTTTAAGTTAGTACTTAGTTTTGGTTTAGTTAGTAAAAGTAAAAGTAAAGTAAGTGCAGATCATAAAGATTCATTCAATTATTATATTATTATATATATATAGAAACTATCACCAATCACTAACTGTTCAGACACCATAAAGGAATTAATAATAATTTAAAAAGTCATATAGTATAGTACAAATAGAAATCAAAATGTTACCTTTAGGACCTGTCCTTTCTTGAAGCTAAGTTCGTCGTCAGCTGTTGCAGTGAAAGGATGTTGTGCTATCGCCTCCATCTTGGATAAAATTTAGTCTATTTTTACAACGTAAGTCTTTGTGAACCTGTCAAATATTGGCTCAACTTAATCTTATAAGTTGTTTCACATCCAAACTCAGTCTTCGCGAAATTAGAAATATTTAAAAACAAAATAAGAAGATAATAAGTTTAGATTCATTCGAAATTCGTCTTTAAAATGAAGGAACAGAAAACAGACAAGACGTCCACTCCTAGTAAGATCGTCTCCGTGATCCGACGCTATTTCCGCAATATTGTTCAGGCAACCTAAGCTTACAGCAAGCACGATCTTCATGTAAATATATGGCACACGGTTTTCCCAAAGCTGTCACGTTTGTCCTTACTTCTGTTTCTGAGCCCCTCACGTTTAAAGTTATATCGATGAGATACATTGTTTCTGTATCGAAAGTTGTCAATCATTTTTATTATTTGTATATTATAAAAAAAAAGTAACGTGCCCCGTCATGCCAAATGGCGTATAGGGAATATGGTGTTGGTGACCATAAATTTACAGGCACATGATTTTTGGGGTAATGTGGTCGGTATTACGCCCATGCTGCTTTACTTCCCAGAAAAAAATCCGATACCAATTTAAGGCTGGGTAAACCCGGAAGCCGTCGGTTGGGATCGAACCCTACCCCTTGTCCTTTGTAGTCCAGTTCACTAAGCACTGAGCTATCCCCCGCCCCCCCCCCCCCCCCCCCCCCCCCCCCCCCGCAGGCCTTAGTACATCTATAACTGACTGTGAACTGACTTAGACACAGAAGAAAGAATTGGCTATTGTTCACCCAAAGCACACTTCTGGTGAATCATTGTGATAGCAATAATTAACTTCCACGCTCGAGAGCTCATAGAAAGAAGTCTACTCCCACTTAACTCATAGAGCTGGAATCTGTGAGCGTAAGCAAGGCCCTGGCAGTTCCAGAGCTATCCAGACCTACTCTACCTGTATGTTTCCTCCGGTAACAGACTAGCCAGTCCAGCCAAATAAGTAGGAATTTAGGAAAAAGGTGATGCGGTTTAAAAAAAAATGTTATGCTGAAGTCGAACGTGTTGCATTTTTAAAAAAAAAACTATCTTTACGACACATATTACCATTGTTGATTTATGTCGGGGGCTCATGATAGAGCAAGAGGGATAAAGGCCGCTTGGTCAAAGCAGTCGTCACGACGTGTGAGACTCAGGCTTTTTTTTATTTCACCCCCGATAGAAAAAATCCTTTCTGTCTACCGCTGGTTTCGAACACCGTGCGTCGGCTTTTCGGGTAGCGAATCACTGGTTTTAGCCGCACGACCACTGTTGAATTGAAAGATGAAAAGTGCTCAGCTTTTTGCAACCACAACACAAAACTCATATTCGCTAACATAATGTCCTTTAAAGGGATTTCGATGAGAATGAGTGGCCGTCTGGTGAACGCGCAATAGTAATTCGCCCACCGAATATGTGGTTACGTTGAACTTAATGCTATTATCATACATTATTTAGGAGGCGAAGGCGTGCCTCACAGCAGCAGAGTTGGAAGTTGTCAGCGACCCACAGCTAATGGCTTGTGCCAGGATCGGTGAGCCAGAACCATCAAGACCCAGCTCCAGCTCTTCGTAGTGCCTCCAGTGACAAACTAACCTGTCAAGTCTGGCCAAGCGAGTAGGTATCGAAGAGGGAAGACAACCGGTACTCAAAAATGTCGTGCTGAAGTCGGATGTGTTGAGCCGAAAGGCGCAAATATCACAGTTATACTGCAAACCACAACACAACGCAGACACACCCACTTAACGTCCATTTAAGGGCGGATGACGAAGAGGTGTACTCCTTTAGTCATCAGGTGAACGCGAGCAAGCCTACATTATTTAATAGTAAACATAGACTTAATATTTCTCGTGCCTACACCTCGTTATGGGGGCGACTTTAATGAATGAAATGTTTGATATTGATACGAGATGCTGAAATGCAGGAAATGAAAGATAACTAAACAGATAAGATAAACTCTCAGGGTTAGATTAGATAAATTTTAGGTTACTCGTAAGCTACCCACCCACATTTGGTTTTCGCTTGCCCTTGAAGTTAAACGTTTACACGCGATTAGAGAGACATGGCAGAACTAATATAAGGGGTTAGGTATTTTTTTTAAAGAGGCTGTGTTTAGCTTTTGGGAGATCACCCATAATATTCAAATATTAAGCAAAAGTGAATTTCACTTTAAATTTGGATGACAACCGCAGTCTAATATAAGTAAAAGATTTGGTCTGAGGTTGAACGAATCGTGACTCACCAAGGCGTAGGCAATAAATTGCACATTTTAAGGAGATCAGAAGAGAGGTAGGACAGTGAAGAGAACATTACAGTCGAAGAAGAGAGGTAGGACAGTGAAGAGAACATTACAGTCGAAGAAGAGAGGTAGGACGGTGAAGAGAACATTACAGTCGAAGAAGAGAGGTAGGACAGTGAAGAGAACATTACAGTCGAAGAAGAGAGGTAGGACAGTGAAGAGAACATTACAGTCGAAGAAGAGAGGTAGGACAGTGAAGAGAACATTACAGTCGAAGAAGAGAGGTAGGACGGTAAAGAGAACATTACAGTCGAAGAAGAGAGGTAGGACGGTGAAGAGAACATTACAGTCGAAGAAGAGAGGTAGGACGGTGAAGAGAACATTACAGTCGAAGAAGAGAGGTAGGACAGTGAAGAGAACATTACAGTCGAAGAAGAGAGGTAGGACAGTGAAGAGAACATTACAGTCGAAGAAGAGAGGTAGGACAGTGAAGAGAACATTACAGTCGAGGAAGAGAGGTAGGACGGTGAAGAGAACATTACAGTCGAAGAAGAGAGGTAGGACAGTGAAGAGAACATTACAGTCGAAGAAGAGAGGTAGGACAGTGAAGAGAACATTACAGTTGAGGAAGAGAGGTAGGACAGTGAAGAGAACATTACAGTCGAGGAAGAGAGGTAGGACGGTGAAGAGAACATTACAGTCGAGGAAGAGATATCTAAAAAGGCTTTATTCAGAAAGACAGTTACGGACTTTACTTGGAATTCTAGACTTAGAAACATTCAAAAATGGTTAATCAAAAGAGATGATTTACTGGACTATTCATAAATTATTTGTTCCAGGGTAGGATGTTTAGTTATAGGTAGATATTTCTCGTTTGAGATCAATGATCATTAGGGAAATAAAGGTTAGGTATATGCACATTTCATAGGAGTAGTTGTTGATACAAATTATTAATAGAAGTCATATTGTCGTGTGTGTGATTTTATGCGAAGGATAAGAAGTTATGTGGATGTAATTATAGAACCTGGGAGAGTGTCTTATAACAACAACGACGGTAGCATAGACACGAGTACATAATTTACACTAACGATATAATTTTATAGATGTCTAGACTGTTATAGCCAACTTCGTGTGTCGTGTGACTTTTACAAGCAATCAGGATGTTTATCTAGATGTGTTATGAAGTGTAATTAAAGAACTGTGTGAATAAACTTGTGTACAAGATCTAGATCTACAACAATTATTTAATGAAATAAACATGACAAGCAAAAAATATGGACTAGATATGAATATCAAAAAGACTAAAACTATGTCATAAACAAAGAAAATACTCAAAACCCACAAGTGGATATCAAAATTGAAGGAATAGACCTGGAGACAGTTCAGAACTACAACTACTTTGGACATACTATAACCAGTGATGAAAAATGTACAACTGAAATAAACAAAAGAATAGGAATGGCAAAATGTAATTTTAATGTCACGAAGAACATACTAATATCAAAACAGATAACACCAGGGCTAAAACTAAAAATAGCAAAATGTTACATCTTCTCAATATTCCTATATGGTGCTGAAACATGGACATTAGACAAGAAAATAGAACATAGAATTGAAGCCTTTGAAATGTGGATATATAGAAGAATAGGTAGAATTGGATGGAAGGAAAAGAAAACAAACGATGAAGTCTTAAAACAACTAACAATGAAAAGAGAACTACTAAACACAATTAGAACAAGACAAATGCGATTCTTGGGCCATGTTAAAAGACACAACAGCCTACTGAAAGTAATCCTGGAGGGGAAAATACAAGGTAAAAGAGGCAGAGGCAGACCAAGACTAGCATGGACGAGTAAGATCAAAAGATGGACAAATCAGCTTATGACACCATCAAAGCAAGAGACAGAGCAGAATGGCGCTCCATGGTAGCCAACCTTCGTTGCGGAGACGGCACTCGATGATGATGATGACAAAATCTAGACAGCACCTTGAGTCATTATATGAAGTGTCGAACACAAGTGTTGTTCACAATATTTGGAATTGCAGTTTCTGTGTTGTGATTTCATCACGTTGTGTTGTGCACGTGGTCAACAGTGAATTGCTATTATTGAATTATTTACGGGTCATCATCATTGCACTCCGAACATGTCCATAGGTGCTCAGCCCGTGTCCAGCGACTAACGACTCCAATTCTGTGTTAGGTGATAAGTCCTCTTATACGCCACTTTCTTCTATGTTGACATTTCGGCTTTAGCTGAATAATTCTTGTCATCATTGTTGATTTTGTCGCTGAAAATCCACGTCTGTGGATGGTCTAGACCCACGTGTACTTACTCAGTCGCACGGTCCAGAACCCGTTTCCACGTTATAGATTGGCTAACCCAGTCAGTCAGCTCTTCAGCACGAGGATACACCGTGAGCTTTTTATTTCTTCACTCAGAATCACACATCAATGAAATCACACTTCATTGGGACGACGAGCCGACAAAAAGACACCACCATCTTGGGTCGCACCGGAAGCGCAGCTAGAGAATTGTTGCACGTAATCAAGATTGTTTAGACTTTCATATTCTTTATTCTTTGTGTATAATTATCAAAATCCACCAGTTGGGATTTTTATTTATGATTTCTCTCTGCGGCAAAACCCCTAGTCTCAGCAGCGAGGCCCGGCTTGAAACGTCAGTTACTCATCGACGGAAAAAAACATGAGTACCTCCGAAGTCGGAGTTATCTGCCTGCGCGGCGAGGGACCCCTGTGCACACGGCTGCCAGGGAAAAATGGATTAACACGCAAAATTCAGTTCCTAGTCTCTAGGGACTTCGTCAGAGTTGAAAGCTGGCGAACGCAACAACAACTACAACATCAAATAGATTGGTTGGTCTCGAGGCAAGACACCGGCCTCGAGACAGAGAGGTTGTGGGTTCAAATCCCGGCTGCACCAGTTGGGATTTTTATTTATGATTTCTCTCTGCGGCAACCACCCCTGGTCTCAGCAGTGAGGCCCGGCTTGAAACGTCAATTACTCATCGACGGAAAAAAATGTGAGTACCTCCAAAGTCGGAGTTATTTGCCAACGTTGTATATATCAACGTTGTATTGTCACTGTTACAAAAGTAATGGGAAATAAAGAACTTCTATCAACACATGTTACAAATAATATATTTGCCTTTCTTTTCTATGTGAGGCTGGAGTTATGTTAGGTCAGAGTTATGTGAGTTCTGAGTTACATCAGGTTTGAGTTTTATGAGTTATGTGAGTTCTGAGTTACATCAGGTTGGAGTTTTATGAGTTATGTGAGGTTGGAGTTAGGTGAGTTTGAGTTATGTGAGGTCGGAGTTGTATGAGTTATGTGAGGTTAGAGTTATGTGAGGTCGGAGTTAGATGAGACAGGAGTTAGATGAGGTCGAAGTTTTGTGAGGCTTGAGTTATGTGAGTTCTGTGAGGTAGGAGTTTTATGAGTTATGTGAGGTCGGAGTTAGGTAAGTTTTGAGTTATGTGAGGTCGGAGTTGTATGAGTTATGTGAGGTTGGAGTTAGGTGTGGTCGGAGTTAGGTGAGTTCTGAGTTATGTGATGTCAGAGTTGTATGAGTTATGTGAGCTTGGAGTTAGGTGAGTTCTGTGAGGTCGGAGTTGTATGATTTATATGAGATATGAGTTGTACGAATTATTAAGTTATATCCGGGTCATCATCACTGCATTCCGAACATGTCCATAGCTGCTCAGATTCCCTCCTCAGCAAGTCTCGCAGTGTCCAACGACTGATGACTCCAGTTCTGGCTGAGTTATGTGAGGTCGGAGCTATATGAGCTATTTGAGGTCGGGATTGTATGAGTTATGTAACTTCATCAACGTGTAATGCCACCAACAGGTCACTCTATAATATTGCGACATGAAAAAATAACAGCCATCTGACAATTCTGAGAACTGGGATTGTTTCCAATAAGCTGTAATTAACATTTTACTCATTTTCTTACACGCTTACTCAGGATATGAACAGATTAGGTATCCTATGTTCTCGTTAGTTAATGCAGAAGAATGTTCAAACTTACATAAATCCTGGCTACCGTAATTTTCTGCCATTTTTATGTTATTAACACAACATCTCTGTTGTGTTTTCTGGCTTGGATTTATGTGTTTAATTTGTATAATTTGTTTGATGAAGGATGACCTGATGAAGGCTTTTGACGAAATGTTGTAGTTTGTCTTGTCTTTCTATTAGTTTACCTGCTGGTTACCATTTTATTTTAATTTTATATTGTTCAAAATATCATGAACTATAAAAACAACAAACATGTCAATTTTGCAAATAATTATTTGAGAGAACTGTGTGCTAAGCAACATAAAGAAGGGGGAAAGAAAATTTATTTTTGAAATATAAAGGCCTGGAGAAGATCATTATGCAGGTATTGTATCAGGTAGATGTGTGTGTGAGAGAGAGGGAGTGTAAGAGAGAGAGAGAGAGAGAGAGAGAGAGAGAGAGAGAGAGAGAGAGAGAGAGAGAGAGAGAGAAGCCCACGAAAAAGTGAGTGCAAGATCTTATAGACGAATCGGGCAACACAGTTGCAGATAACGGGCATCTTAAGCAGAACAAAGAAAACTTCAGAGTAGCTGTCATGATGGCCAAGTTCCAGCAGAGACATGCTAGGTAATGATGTTAGTTTGTCCTGTATGTGGAGAAAGACAAACAAGCTGAAGCCTCAGTAAGTTTCATAATTAACATTTATTTACCATTTTACTATGCTCAGTAAAAGTTCCCTATGAATCAACAATTTAAAAGAAACATGTGATTTATGAAAATTGACATAACTGTTAATCTTACATAACACATCAGCTTGCATTCTCTCTGCTAGTTCTGACAGGAAATGAGCACCAATGAGTCTCCCAATAATGCTGTCAATTCATTAAAACTAAGCTAGTCATCATCATCTTTGAGTGCCGTCTCCGCATCGAAGGTTGGCTACCTTGGAGCGCCACTCCACTCTGTCTCTTGCTTTGATGGTGCAGGTTGTCATAAAGATCTAGTGCTTCTGGTAAAACATTGAGACATTGCAGTAACCTTTCTGTCTCATTGGGAGCCGTGATAGCTCAGTGGTTAGTGAACTGGACTACAAAGGACAAGGGGTAGGGTTCGATCCAACCGACGGCTTCTGGGTTCACCCAGCCTTAAATGGGTATCGGATTTTTTTCTGGGAAAGTAAAGCAGCATGGGCGAAATACCGACCACATTACCCCAAAAATCATGTGCTGAAGGTCTGTAAAATATAGGGTCACTAACACACATTTCCCTATACGCCACTTGGCGTGACGGGGGCACGTTACTATTTTTTTTTCTTTTTCATTATTTATTTTTTTATTTTTATTTCCTTAGTGACAACTAGAAAAAAGAGTTTTCATTAACATTTATAGTTCAGAGTGTTCATGGCAGTCTTATGCCATGGATAGCAAGTTTTCAAAAGATGCAGATCTTTAGAGCTCTTCACTAGATTACAAAAAGCAGTAACATTTAATATTGGATATACTCTTGCACAGTGCACTACAATAGTGTTCAACATACTGCTGACATGGCACATAATGTCCACCAGATATACATCATCTAAAGGTGTTGTCTTACTTGAGTGACAATAAGCAAAAGTGTAATTAGCAATTATCTAAATAAATATTTCTATGACTGTGTGTGGGCTGGTCTCAATGAACAATATAATAAACACAACTAGTCAGGTCTAAATAATACCCAGAAACAGCAAGTATTTGGGAACATCCCTTGGAACATATACACACATACACAATAAAGGCTGCCAATGGGTATAAAGTAAAAGGTAGACTCTAGGCATCAAACTGTCAACACTATCAATTGCTCTATACTCTTTCTGTTGTTTTGTGTATGTGACCTTCATATGCTTTTAAGATACATTTAGAGAAACCATCATACCTGAAGCATATATGGTATTTGGTGTCATATTTTTTTGATCATCTGCACATTTTTGAGCAATGCTGTCAGCACTATAGGAGGTCATTTTCATTTTCCACTCAACATACCAGGCACCTATTTAAAGCTGGGGAACCTAAAAGTCAGTTGATTAGAGGAATGAACCAAAATTCTTTATCACAGCAGTCCAGTTCACTAACCACTGCTTCACGATAAATAAAAACAGACTAGAAAAACACAGTCTTATATAGGCATTTACAACAGGAAGTAAACAATAAAGGAGTAAAGATTCCCTCCACGTCTCGTTAGGCATATGGGGAAAATGGTGTTAGTAACCATATTTTTCCACAACCAACAGCACATTTTAGGTGATGTAGTCGGTATCAAGATGCAGAATTGCTCAGGCAAAAGCAGCTTTCCAAAAAAAATGAGGAAGCTACTATGCAATCCATTTTTGACAATAGAAACAAGAAAAACAGCTCTTAAATGTTATGTAGAGTCAGTCTTAACATATGGATGTGAATCATGGACAATAGGACACCAAATAGGAAAATCACTGGAGTCTGTAGAAATGTGGTTTTACAGAAGAATGTTGAGAATACCATAGACAGCTTGGAAGAGTAATGAAAACGTTCTGAAAGAGGCCAAAGCAAAAAGAGAGCTAATTTCCAATATTAGGAAGAAACAATCATCATTTTTTTGCCATGTAATGAGAAGAGAACAACTGGAATATATTGTAACAACTGGGAAAATTGAGGGACAAAGAGATAGAGGAGAGCGAAGAGAAAAAATACCACAGACAGCTTAAGAGATTGGCTTGGCAGAAGGTCAACAACAGAGATGATAAATAACTGTCGAGATCGAAAATTGTGGAGAGACATGATCACCTACACCAGCAGGCCCGGTACTTGATGATGATGAGTCGGTATCACACCAAGCCACCTTCACATCCAAGAAAAATCTCTGGTACCCATTTTTAGATGCTGTTGACTGAACCCAGGAGCTTTATCAGTTTAAAAAAAAATCTGCTACTTCTGGGAACTGAACCCGACCCTTCTGATTAGAAATTGAGCACACTAACCACTCAGTAAAGAAGGCTCGCATTAACAAATGACAATATACAAAACGTACATTACGACCACAAGGACGTGACATCAAACTACTAAATCCACAATAACAAATGAAACCAAGAATTGTGGGAAATGAAGGAAAAATCTCTGTTGCTTTAAAACTTGCTGTGTATTCTTATAACACATTCCGTACTGTCACCTGCAAGAACTGGCTCTAGTTAATAAAGTTGTGAACCCTGGAGCCAGTTTTGTGGTTTCTAGATTTACGCTTTCACAGTTATTTATACTAAAACCTTTAATTCTCTCATTTGAAATCTTTTCCAACTTCCAGACAAAATTGTCCAAATAAACGAGCTTTAGATCAAATTTCATTTATTTTATTGCTCTTATTTCAAACTCTAAAAAATGAGCAAAAAAATGGCTGTATCACAGTTTGTTAAACTCCTTGGTAGGGAATGTGTTAAGCATGCATAAACTTTTGATATGAAAAGAAACCAGATCTGTAAAATGGTGCTAGCATATTCCCCCAATTTTTCATTTTTATATTATATATATATATATAACACAAATCATGCAAATTGTTCCAGAATACCCTGAGTTAAAATTTACAATATTTATAAACTTCATTTTCTGACTTTTGAAGTGTTTTTTATAATGCTGTTTTTTTTAACATGCTAAAACTGTATGGCCATTGACATCTTTGTTGATGAGATATGTAAAACTCATCAATAATTCGTTGTCTACAATTTTGCCCAACTGAATTTTAAAAATAATCTCATTACCACACAAAAAACTCCATTCACAACCTTTTGGACATTTTATTGATATATGCCATTCATGATATACCCTCTTTGGTTTTTTTTGCCCTCTGTCATTGTCACTACCTGTGCATTTCTTGATTAATTTATTGTTTTGTTCTTTTTAATTTAATTTTAACAAAACCTTCCTTTCTGAGATTATATTACAATTGAAATTAAATATAATGCACTGAAATAAAATAAGCTCTTTATACAAAATAGACAATTGGTCTAAAAATGTGCTTGGAGATTGATAATGTAATGAAAAACATTGCTGTGGGGAACAAAGTTTTGCTTATTCTGGATTGTTTGATTTTTCAGAATCATTGTGTGTGGCCCAACTGTAAAATATAATGGCATATAAAAAGTGTATAATCTGACCAAAGTAATGTCCCATATATTTATTTCCTTCACAAAACCTGGAAGACATCTATAGCCTGGCATAATGTAAATTAAATTTACAAAGAAATTTGTGAAATTAATTAAAAAAAAAACTATTTGTATCACTTAAATGTGAATGTACAGTTTATATTTTGGTACAATTTGAAAGTATGGCAAAATAAATTAGATGAAATGTATACAAAATTATAAATAAATAAACAGCGTTTCTTTAATGCTAAAATGAAATTCTTAAAACACATTTATAACTTCTAAAAATGTGTGCTTTTACAATCACAATAATTGTACTCATTATTATCAACTTATCAACTCTTTGCAGAGCCCAGGACTTTAATAAATCATTTAAATTTGTACCTGTCTAATGTTTTCAGTTCTATCCTCATTTTCTTATATCTAACCATAATGCACGGAGGCTAGCACAGCTTCGTATTATCGATGCTGTCTTGCTGACATAATGAAGGTTTCAACTTCCGGGACTACTGTGTAATTATTCTACTCCTGCCATTTCCAACATTTCAGGCTAGATTTCTTTACAAAATTATAGTAAATACAACCACACATTTTTAACACAACACTATAGATACTGCAAGTCTCAAACTCAAAATGTGAATACATGAATTCTATAATTCTTAATTTTTGTTAAAGAATTATGAATCAACCTGATAAAACATACAGTTCTCAATTGTCAAATAACAATAACAATGTTACTTAACAAATACATGTTAAAGTACATATATAAGAAATAATTATAGCTTCCCTTTCTAATAATATAGTAAATTATAATAGTCAGAAAAATGAGATGGGAGAGCATGGCAGAGTCTGTTCTTGAACATAAATACAAATGGGAAAATTGAAATGGAGAAAACTGAACATATTAAAGTAATTCCCTAACCATCCATCAGAAAATAACGTGTTATGTTACGAAGAAACAATACTAAGACATTAACAACACAACATTTTAGAAAAAGGGAAAATAAACCAAAACTGGCAAATGAATTTAATTAAGTAAAGCAAACTGACATATTTTAGTATATTAAACGCTATCAAGGACCATGAAAAACTTATGAAGGGTTTCGTTCTAGAAGAAAGAGGTGGAACAACTTAAAAATGGTGGGAATAAAATATAAGACTCCTTACATACTACACTTGCTGGGACAGGCAACACTGCTAGACAGCAAAACACTTTCAGATTGAATAATAAGATATGACAGTGTGAGGTCACTTTAGCCTCGTGGTTGGACAGCCTTTCTCAGCCCTTGCAGTCAAACATGGGGTCAAGTCAACTAAAAATTTATGGGGGTCAAGTCAAATGAAACTTGAAGTTCTTGATCACCTCAATGTCTTCTGCTTGACTGTGCTCTGATTGGTACACTGTACAACCTTCCCACATAAATGAACACAAGACTCCTAGCGATGCGACATCTTTTAACAAGAACACTTTTATTTGTTTCTCAGCCATCTTGAGTCTGTATGGGTTTGAGCTATATTGCCTTGTTACTTGGAATGTGTCTTTTTGCTAACTATAGGGTGGACAACACACTTTCCGTTTATAGCTGCTAGTACTTGCTTTGTCATTATTCTTGCATAAATATTGATCTGTCGCTATACTTGATACTTCTACCATTGGGTGGACAACACACTTTCTGTATATAGTGGCTAGTACTTTCTTTCTCTTTATTCTTGATACTTCTACCATTGGGTGGACAACACACTTTCTGTATATAGTGGCTAGTACTTTCTTTCTCTTTATTCTTGATACTTCTATCATTGGGTGGATAACACACTTTCCGTTTATAGTAGTTAGTACTTGCTTTGTCATTATTCTTGCATAAATATTGATCTGTCGTTATTATTGAGACTTCTACCCCCCAACTGCTCTAGTTTTTTAGACTTATTAGTGTTGTCCAGCTGATGCATTCAGGTTGCTAAGTTGTTTTTTTTAATGATTGGTTTAAATATTCGAAGTCATTTTCTACAACTGGATTAGGAATTCTAAGTCCTTTCCTATCATGATGTAGTTGAAGTATCTCTGCATGCTAAGTTTATTTCAAGGTATTGAGTCCATTACAACTTGACAGTAACTCTACATCTCCTATCTCTATACTACAGTCTTTTATATTTGGGGGGCCCAGATTCCCACCAGAAATCTAAATGGAAAAAAAAGAAAGAGTTTGTTGAATTTTTCCTATTTATATCCTGTTTGCAAGTCCTAGATTTCCTGTCAATGTAAGATGGCATCTCGCAAGCAATGAGGATCCTCTACATCCAGCCTCACTTCATGGCGGCTGCCCTAGCATCTAGTCTGGCCTTGCACATGTTGTTCATTCTGACTGGTGGTTTGGTCATCTCCTTATTCGCATCATGACTTTAATTTTCCGCTTTAAATCCTCAGTCATTATTATTTATGGTCATAGTCTCTTATGTCTATCTCTTCACTTGTCCTTTATGATCAGCGGGACTCACTCTGTCACAAAGAACATTCTGATTGAACAATAAGAAACACATATAAGGGCAATCATTCAAAAAATCAATGTCTATCTCTGGACAAGCTACCCTGATGATGATGATGGTAATGAAATTTAAATCAAAAGATGACACAAGCAAACAGGGTGAGTGAATTAACATAGGGTGTTTACAAGTCCAACTATATCACTACAGATGATAACCCCATCAACGCTGAAACTCCTCATCGTCTGCTGGAAAAGAAAGAGCCCCTTTTGGTTTACTTGAACCACTACTATAAATGCTGAGTTACTACAAAAGAAATAAGACAATTTGAACATTGTATCAGATCAAAACTATTAGACCCAATATGTGAAGTAATGACAAGAGAACAATGAAATCTGAACAAATGTAGTTTGTTGTTACTTCAGTATTTGCTACTGTCTTATGTGATCAGTTAAACAAGAAGACAGTGAATCCTATGGAAAAGGCTATGGTTCTGGTTAGTTGAAGGCTCCGTATCACAGCAAACAAATTAAAATCCATAATTGCTTAACCGCCCGTGCCAGTTGAATCATCAGAATTAAAACTCATCTCATTGAAGGATCCAAACAAAGAAAGGCAGCTGCAGTCCCCATCATAGCAGCTACCGCACACGCCAAAAAGCATAAGGCCAAGTGGCACCAAAAGTGAACGCAGCTGAACTGTCCTTCATCAAACGATATCATCATTCATCGTAAGCAATCAGAATATTGAAACACGATCCAGATGAAAAACACAGCTCAAGGTGTGCACAAAGCACTAAACTCAGTAGCTCCGGCAGAAAGCCGAACTTGGAATATGAGGAAACTGCAACAAGGAACAGTTTTCAGACTCAGCCTCAATGGTTCTTGCCGCCTATCCACCATATTGACCGGTATTCCCATGGAAACTGAAGAAGCAAAAAGAATCTCTGTTACTGCTGTATGGTGGCATTTTAGAGCACAATATGGAAAAGTGCCACTGACAAGGCATTTTATCAATGACTGGAGTAAGAAACTTCAGAACAAGATGGGAGCAGAGACACTTGATAGCAACAGAGCTGAAAGCTGACAGCAACTCAAAGCTGATGGCTTGCGCCAGTATCGGTGAACCAGAACCATCCAAACCCTACTCCACTTCTTTGCGATGCCTCTAGTAACAAACTAACCAGTCTAGTCTGGTCGAATGAGTAGGGATAGAGAGGGAACGCAACCTAGTACTCAAAAATGTCTAGCTGAAGTTGGATGTGTTGGGCAGAGAGGCACAAAAAACCATAATACAATGCCTCTACACCCACTTAGCACCCTTTAAGAATGGCTAATGAAGAGGACTATCCATTCCTTTAGCCATGGGGTGAAGGGAGAAAGAAAGAGAAAACAAAATATTTGTGTCAAGGGAAAGTTCTGGAAGACTCCCCATGTTACAGGAACAAGATCCACACACAAATGGAGTATACAAAAGAAAAACCCACTGCATGGGTGGGTTTAGAATTACAAATACCACAACAGACTATGACAATTTCGGCAGAAATGGTTGAAGCTCAGTACAAAAGTAAATAAAATTTTAAAATGCATTAGAACTGTCATTGGCAATGAAAACAATGACAACTCTAATGAATTTGTTATGAATAGGATTTTTTATTATTATATTGTATCTGCCATTTTACAAATGGTTCATCTGTAACCTGCTGATATGATCTTCAAGACATTTCCAACAAAACCATGTAAAATACTTCACTATAATGATTAGCTTTACATACTAAGTGAAAGTGTCCGTTTTTTTTGTAGTAACCCTATATTTATAAAGGTAAAGGAAAAGGTTAAATACATGAAATGTGATTTGGCACCTTATATAACAGTACCTTAAAGTGCTTTACCATCTTGCAATTGATGACTAGAATTCCCTGACTGGTGTTTTGCACAAACTTTATAGCAATGGCAACATTCCTTAACTTTTGACCCAAAGCATGAACTCTGTACATATTTTACCTGGTGGCTGGGCAAACCTCTGGTATTATCAAACCCCGAATGCTGTGAATGGTATTCAAATCCAGGATTTATAATTTTAGTTGTCACTATACAAGATCACTATAGTCCGTTCAGATTCGTTTGCCTAGACATTAATTTATTTTTTTCAAAAACTTATTGTTCATTTGCATTGATCTTTTGAAGTTAGGTTTAGAATACTAATGTCGCTATAAAAATATTTTTTTATCAAAGAAATGTGATCCAGTTTCAAAGATGCCTTATTTAACCTATATTAAAAAAAAGTTAATCGATATTATAAACACCGGCGGGATTATGTAGATGCTTACATCTCACAGCTGATTCTTTAACATATAGGCATTACCTTCACGGCTGAATGCGCACCGTCCTAAAATAGTTATGTTTCCACTATAAATTTTTATAAAGAAATGTTACATATGAAATTTCCCGTTTAGCACAAAATGACATTTTAGCCGAAACCGGAAATTATGTGACGTCAAAATCACGGCCGTAGACTCGAGTTCGAGTCATAATTCAGAGGCAAATCTCAATATTTACAGAAAGGAGGCGGCACTATCCTATTATCTTCTGCAAGTCTATGTGAGAATGAATATAAAGGCAAAATATTTTACTGAGCATAACATTGCTATAAAGATTTATCAATACTTCTGCAGAGAGCGTAAAAAGGGACATCTTTATTGTTCTTTATCAAACCCTGAGAAGAGAACAATGCATATTTTAGGTTTGTGTAAACGTTCATTTGATCGAATAGTTAAAGGAAGCGGATATTTATTGCCAACAAATGCAAGAAAGCAAGGAAGGAAAGAAACGTTAGACAGTTTTGATAAGGACCTAGTAAAAAGATAAATCTGTCGAATGTTTGATATAAACGAAGAAGTGACACTTAGAAAGTTGAAGCTTTGGCTGAAAACTAACAACGACATTGAAATATCAAAAACTTCATTATGGAAAATATTAAGAAGTGCAGGCTTCACCTTTAGAAAGTATGCTGGTGGAAAAAACATTATTTGTGAGAAGCCACATCTAGTAGCTCTTAGAAGCAAGTATTTACGTGAAGTGAAGGAAATGCGCGAAAATGATTATGATATTGTTTATTTAGATGAAACTTGGATCAACGCTCACCATACAAATGAAAAGGAATGGCAGTTAGCAGATGGAAGTATTAAAAGATCAGTACCAAGCAGTAAAGGGCAACGTTTGATAGTTGCACATGCAGGTAGCAGACATAATGGGTTGTTGCAGAATGCTCATCTCGTTTTCATTTCAAAATCCATAGACAATAGAGACTACCACTCCGAAATGAATGGGCACATATTTAAAGACTGGATCGAGAAAAGTATCCTTCCAATATTAGATCGACCTTCTTGTCTGATAATGGACAATGCTTCATACCATAACGTAGTTAACGTAGAAGATAGAATCCCAACATCATCAAGTACAAAAGATGCAATCAAAACGTGGCTCATAAAAGAACACATACAAGTTAACGACAGCTACTTGAAACCCGAATTGCTTAGCCTTGTAAAACAGACACAACGTACAAAGATATTTAAAATAGACAAGTTAATTCAAGAACATGGCCATAGATGTTTGAGACTACCTCCATATCATGCACACTTAAATCCTATAGAACTAGTTTGGGCAAAAGTTAAAGGACACGTAGCATATACAAATAAAACTTTCAAATTATGCGATGTTGAGACACTTACAAATCAGGCTCTATCAAATATAAATAAAGACTACTGGATAAAATGTGAGGATCATGTGTTACGACAAGAAGAGGAATATTGGAAAAAGGATGGTTTGTTGTTTGTTCAGTCGAAAGCAGTAATCGACCTATTTGACTCGTCTGATTCTGAATGATCATTACTCTGATTAAGTCTACAGATAAATAGTTTGATTTGCAAAATTTCCTAGTTGATTTGTTAAACAGTTATTGTTCAAGACCACCCAAGCAATCAAAAATATGTTATAAGCAAACCAACAACCATTACTTTGAATGGAAGCCTGCTTGAGTCAGTACAGAAGTTCAGCTATCTTGGATCCACTATTACAGCCACACTTTCCTTAGATGAGGAAATAAATGTACGTATTTGAAAGGCAGCGACAACATTTGGGAAACTCACACCAAGAGCATGGAACTATATCAAATTGACTCTACGAACAAAAGTTCTATATATAATTTAAAATTTGTATACTTGCCACCAAGTAAAATTTTATGGACACGCCTATGGGTCATCGTTGCACTAGATTACTGTAAAACATTTTGATTAGGGTCAAAATAATAGTTACATGGGCAAAGATCAAAGGAATTCGCCGCTTTAAGAAAACCGTTATAGCTAGATATCGAGTAACACATATGTTCTCGTGACATGGACATTTTAACACCGTATGCCAAAAATCATGTGAAATCATCAAGAACTTTTTGAATTATAAATCATAACATCTCGGCAAACGAATCTGAACGGACTATACCAATAATGACACTATTTGGGGCTTTGATAGTTAAGTTGGGAAAACCACTCGACTAGGCTACCAACGTTCGGAAAACCTGTGTTCGATTCCTGCTGGAAGCAGTGTAAATTGTACTCATGGTTGTAAAAAATTACCCCTGCGGTCGACCCATCCGTTGGGTACCAGGGTAGAACTCTGGGAAGGTGATGAATGCAACCTAACATCATGATTTTCAATGCTTCAAGCAACACATCTGGATAGGCGGCCAAGCATATATGGGTGAAAACTCGCATGGTAAGATGCCGATTCATGTCTTACACTTTACTTTACCTTAATGATACTGTTCACTTCTTATTCTTCCCGTTAAGTGGGCATTGGTTCATTTTTTTGCCAGTTTACAGCAAACCATGATATTTGCACCTTTCGGCCTGACACATCCTTCTTTGACATGGACACATGTCTAATTTAACAGCACATTTTGGTCTACTCTTTTGGACTTTTAACTGCCAAGGGTTCTTTAATGTGCCCACGGAACCTCCTATTTTTCACATTTATCTGAGAGGGCTAGACATTGGATCTTACTACTCAGAGACATGCAGGAGGGTAAATTCATAAGAATATAACAGATTTGAAGATCTGCTGGAGAAGATTGGGCATCTATAGGTGTACATGGAAGGAAACCAGTTTTGCTAAATTATTGGAAAGATGGGGAAACTAGTGTATGAGATAATGTTTACACTATTAAAAAAAAATAATTGCAGGATCCATTTCTGGAGTCTGCTAGCGTGTTTCAGTAGAGTTTGAGAATAAGGGCAACATGCTCAGTGTCATTGCCATGAGGTGCATATCAGAGTTTTTATTTCACTTCCAATTGGAAATTTAAGCCACCACATCCATGTGCTTTCAACCACTAACTTTTAACATTTTATTTCTGGAATATAAATTGATACACTTGTATCACTAATAATAAAAAAGTTACATTTTCTCCTCAGAATTAATGTTGCAAAATATATATTTAGCCCTGGATTATGACACCATCGGAAAAATTACTGTGTCAAAATACAAATTCTTGAAATTTGACTGTTTGCTGCTGGCATATATTCCCCCACTCGCTATACCTTTTTAATTACTACTTCCAGTGACCCCTGAGTGTTGGATTTGTTTCTTTTGATGTTGAATTTTTTTATTTTCAAGTGCATTGTAAAAAGTATGACAGTATCATAGAAAGGGGACTGGTTTTTTAAAATAAATTTCGCCCGTTTTCAAGAAATTCATTCTTTTTTTTTTCTCATGACAGGGGAAATCTCCTTGGCTATCGGCAAGACATCAAACAAAACCTTTGTAACATGGGATAGCCAGCGAATGATGCTTTGAGTGAGCCTAGCATTTGGCTGGATTGTCAGACTGACAGCCGCAGTGTGAATAGACAATGTAACACTTTTGGTAGCCATGGAGCTATGCATTTGAATTTCAGGCCATAAATCTAGGTAATCGAGGAAATGATTACAGTATCTTATTCCTGGATGTCTGTTTGGATAAATACACAGCTGTATAGCAAAAGTTACAAGAAAATACTATTTTTGGAACTTTAAATGTAACATTTAAGTCGTGATTTTTATGATGGTATTGTGCAAATATTGTCCACAAATAGGTATTGTAATCTTAGGTTAATGTTCTTAGCAAATCCTAACTAAATGTTCTCTGTAAAAACCTAGACAATAATTTTCTAGCTCCATATTTTTAATTATTTAAAATCTCAACTTTTAAAATACCAACCATCTTCCTTAAAGTCCCATTTAACATTTACCATTTAGATTAAACAGACCATCCTTTTGATGACTTTGTCCTGTCATATAAGGGCCAACATATTCAAAATGAAAATTTGAAGAACATGGAACAAATTTTAAAATAGATTAAAATTGTATACTCCATACTTATGCATCTAAGATGCCATTAAATATTACAAGAAATAAAAATGAAGCAATGTATTGAAACTAGATATAGATTCTTACACTGTTATGATGATCTCATAAAATATTTAATAAAAATACAAGTAACAAGAAAATGCTGTTAAACGTTGCATGACCCAGGCTTCATCAGACTATATGAACTTACTTTGCAATAGAGATAGTGTGACCAGATACAAGTGTAACAACCAAAATATGCAAGGCAACTCAAAATAAAATTGTTTTATATCATCAGAGTTTGGTACCACATTTGTTAAAAAAATTTTTAACAATTTGTTTTAAAATCTGCTTCTATTACTCTTTACACAGTTATACATCAATCTTAATAAGATCAAATAAAATATTAAATTAAATGGTGATGACACTTTAAGATTCTCCTAGCGCTGCAGAAATATCTAAAATGCATTGTAATTGTGTTACAGAAAATTACTGCAATGAAAAGTCAAACAATTACACATATGTAGTGAACATGTAGTGAACAAATGTAGTAAAACAGCGCCATATATTTTAGAGCAGTGATCTCTGCAATATGTGCCATTTTGGCACGCAAGGTTTCTGTTTTTGAGATTGTGGTTCTGCCCTATGTGCCGTCTTCAGCTCGAAAGGACAATAGATAGTGCCATTTTGTATTAACACCTCTACCAAGATGTTACATAATCTATTAGATAAAATTTGGGAGAGGGAAGAAATACCTAAAGACTGGAAAGAAGGTTATATGATCAAACTACCAAAGAAAGGAAGTTTACAGGAGTGCACAAATTATAGGGGAATTATGTTACTATCAGTGCCAGGAAAAATATTAAGCAGAATCATTCTGGAGAGACTAAAAGAGAATAGAGAAACATTTGAGAGATGAACAAGCAGGTTTTAGGAAGAACATATCATGTGCTGATCAAATAACTACTCTACGTATAATAGTAAACAAAGTTTAGAACTACAGTCCCCACTTTATATTGGATTCATAGATTACGAAAAGGCATTTGATAGTTTAGACAGAAGAATGCTTTGGAAGTTGCCGAGTCATTACGGAATCTCCATAAAGTTTATTAACCTGATAAAAACAATGTATGAAGGAACGAAATGTAGTGTGGTGCATGAAGAACAGCTTACAGAAGCATTTGAAATAAGAACAGGAGTAAGGCAGGGATGCCTTCTGTCTCCATTTCTCTTTCTACTGGCCATAAATTGGATTATGAAAATAACTCAAAACAACAGAAATGCGATCCAGTGGTCACTGACCAAACAACTTGATGATTTAGACTTTGCTGATGACATAGCTCTCCTATCACACAGCCATCAACAGATGCAGGATAAAATGAGCATACTTGATGAGAGATCACAACAGCTAGGACTGAAGATTAATAGAGATAAGACCAACATTATAAGAATTAATACAGTTGGCAATAACCAAATAAAACTAGGAGAAATACCTCTATTAGCAGTACAATGTTACATATATCTGGGCAATAATATAGATAAAGAGAAAGAGGGAGGAACAGAAAATAATACCAAAATAAGGATATCACAAGCAAGAGGAGCTTTCATTACACTGGGAAACATATGGAAATCCAAAGAAATTAGGTTATATACAAAAATAAAAATTTTCAACTCAAATGTTAAGTTGGTCCTATTATATGGCTGTGAAACATGGAGAATAACAAAATTGACAATCACAAAGATACAGACTTTCATTAATGGATGTTTACACAGAATAAAAGGATGGAAATGGCAGGACAAAATCACTAAAATAGAATTATAGAAATGTACCAGTCAAATACAAGTGGATAAAGAGATACAGCAAAGACGATGGTGCTGGATAGGACACACATTGCGGAAGCCAACTGAGAGTATTAAACAACAGGCCCTTTTTTGGAATCCCCAGGGGAAAAGACAAAGAGGAAGACCAAGGAATTCTTGGAGAAGACAGATAGAAACAGAGATGAAGATGATGGGGAAGACATGGAATGATCTTAAAAGAATGGCAAAAACAGAATGACTTGGAAAGTGTTTGTTGAAGACCTATGCTCCACTGGGAGCTAAAAAGGTAGAAGAAGAAGAAGAAGAAGAAGAGTGCCATTTTGAGAGTAGAGGGACTGGCTAAATTTAATGTGGTTCTCCAGCTAAAAAAAAGAGAATGAATACCTGGTTTAGTGATTCAGAGATGCCAAGAGCTAGGAGTGGTATTGACATCTTACCTCTAAATCCTATACTGTGAAGTTTAATATTTCACTCACTTATGACATTATATGTTATGGGACATCCTTGTCCTTAGTTTCATCTTCCATTAAACTACACTTCATTCAAAAAGACTGTGTGTAGAATCAGATAATTTTCTAGGTCTCAATTCCATATATTGTTCTTTCACTTTACACTCCTCTGCTTTTGTTGTCTTTCAGCATCAAGGGAAAGTGGAGTATTCAAGTCAATGCTTGGTACTGTGTTCACTTCATGGTTCTAACTAATTGTGATATCTGCTGTTCTAATCATCTATTGCCTTTTATATCTACATTTTCCTGACTTCCCATTGCTTCTATGTGATTTAAGTCTGCTGGGAAGATGCGTACCTGTAATGACAACAGTACAAGTTCAAATCACCTGATCTCTTGTTCTTAATCTGACCTAATCAATCAAAGCCCTTAAGACCCCTTATTGGAGCGCAGGCCACAGACAAGGTTTCTCCATCCATAATTTGATCCAGCAATGGTGTTACTTATATCCTCGTATCTGATTCTGTCTTCTCTTGTCATATTCAGCACTCTTTTTAGGCATCTCACTTCCATTGTGATAATTTTTCTTTTTTTTTTTCATGGTTGTTAATGTCCATGTTTGACAATGGTAGCAGAGTTCTGGGAGGATATACTGTGTTATATAGAACTCTCACTGTATTGGATGTTACATATTTGTTCTGTAGCATTGGAGCCAACACTCCAATCACTAGTTTGCTTTGTAAAATCTATTGTCAATCTGAAAACTTTGTTCAAATTATTAAAATGTGGAAGTGGTCCTGCATTTTGGGGGATGAGATAGCAGTAAAAAAATTTCTTATAATAAATTAGGAATGCAACTGTGAAGTGAATAAAACTTCTTCACTATTCTAATAACAAGATGAACTAAGTCCGTGTCACATACACACACACACATATTAGGATAATTATTTATTATACCAGATAGACCAGTTTTGTAAATTCTGTAACAGCTACATATAAAAAAAACTTTGTGCTCAAGTTAGGTCAATTTTCCTAATGAAGTGATCTACAGGAACAGCCTAGTCTCAGTCTAGATAAGGGACAATGTAAGATGTAAATAAACTTGACTTACATAAATTAATTCATTATATTAAATTACAACACATAAACAGCAAGAACCACAGCATAGAAGAACTGACTAGTAGCATAGATTGCTACAAACACTTAAAAAAAAAGCCATCATTCACATTTCTTTATGAATACATTCTCAGACCTCAATTTCAAAATGTTCAAAGAATGCAGTGGTCAACACCTCCATTGAGTTTATACCGGAATGGCACTGATGATGGCCGTAAAAGAGTTTTCTCTTCTTTAAATGAAGGAAAGAAGATTTATGGCCAAGAAATGATTTATAGAAGAATTGGAAGAGTTAAGTAGATGGAAAAGAAAATAAATAAGGAAATTCCAAAACTGGAAATGATGACAGAATTGTTACATACAATCCTAGCAAGATGTTCCTGTAGATCACTTCTTGGGGAAAATTGACCTACTTTGAAGCTTTTTATATGTAGCTGTTACAGAATTACAAAAGTGGTCTATCTAGCATAATAAATAATGTGTGTGTGCATACTTTGAGAATATTAACTCTTTCCGCACAGAAGTTTTTTTTTAATTGACGCAACGGAAGAGATTTCAGACACAAAATTTTTCATGGTTTTAAGAATGAATCTACATATTTACAGTTATCTAACATGTAACATATTATATATGAATTTTTAGATAATTGAACAAGGTATTTCACCAATACCAAGATGATACAAGACATGTAAAAAGAATATGGTTTGATGACAGTTTACACAAGTCAAAATGAGAGTGATGCACTGTGCTGGCAAAACGTACAGAAAGAGCTAATAGACCTAACATACTTAAAGTCATCGTAAAACAAAGAATACATAGGAAAAAAATTAAAAAATAAAGGCAATCAAATGGACTAAGAATAACATAAGGAGGGCTGAGAGATTAGTCTGGAGTGTACCTGTAAGGTCAACCAATTTTGCAGAGAATGAACATGATGATGATTTTTTTCTACCAGTTAAATGTTGCCACACTCATCAGATCTTTTTGGGTGTTGAACAGGTTGTGGTAGAATCTACTGTAGTGTGCATGTGGTAAGTAAAGGTCCCATTCATACCTTAAGATGTACGGGCAATCTGCTAGTGTACATAATTTTCAAAGCCTACAATACATTCTATGAATGACATAGTCGGTAACATATAGACCACCCTACCTTGCAAGAAAAAATTATCTGGTGTCCACTTTCTGAGGTTTGGTGAACCTTAAGGCTGTGTCAGTAAAGAATAGTCAGTAGGCAATCTCTAATCAATAAAACAAGCGCAATCTTTGTTACTGTCCTGTATCTCTAATTAATCAAACAAGCACAATCTTTGCTACTGCCTTGAATGTCTAATTAATCAAACAAATGCAATCTTTGCTACTGGCCTGAATATCTAATTAATCAAACAAGCACAATCTTTGCTACTGCCCTGAATGTCTAATTAATCAAACAAGCACAATCTTTGCTACTAGCCTGAATCTCTAATTAATCAAACAAGCACAATCTTTGCTACTGCCTTGAATGTCCAATTAATCAAACAAGCACAATCTTTGCTACTGCCCTGAATGTCTAATTAATCAAACAAATGCAATCTTTGCTACTGGCCTGAATATCTAATTAATCAAGCAAGCGCAATCTTTGCTACTGTCCTGAATCTCTAATTAATCAAACAAGCACAATCTTTGCTACTGCCCTGAATGTCTAATTAATCAAACAAATGCAATCTTTGCTACTGGCCTGAATGTCTAATTAATCAAACAAATGCAATTGTTGCTACTGGCCTGAATATCTAATTAATCAAGCAAGCACAATCTTTGCTAGTCCCCCCCCCCCCCCCCCCCAACATCCCTATCAATAAAATAAATACAACATTTTCTAATGTCCTGTAGGTTTAGTCAATAAAATAAGTGCAACCTTTCTCTCCTGTATGTCTAATCAATAAAACAAAAACATGCTAGCTTCCTGTATGTTTAATCAACAAAACAAGAACATATGCTAGTCTCCTGTATATCTAATTAATAAAACAAGAGCACATACTAGTCCTCTGTAAGTCTAATCAATAAAACAAGAATATATCCTAGCTCTCTGTATATCTAATCAAGAACATACTCGTATGCTAGTGTCCTCTATGTCTAATCAATGAAACAAGAACACATGTTAATGCCCTGTAAGTCTAACCAACAAAACAAATATAATCTTTGCTAGTGCCCTTTCATTTGTCAATTTCATCTTGTTTATTCATTACTCACTGATATTAAACATCACCTACAAGCCATAAGCCTGTAAATCCTATTTAAAATTGTAAAATGTCAAAGATGATATAGATAGCACATGTTTCCAGTTGATGCTGCATTAAATTACAATTCCAAAGCTATATTTCAGTCAAAATAGAAACCAAACAAATCCATTTGATGCAAACAGCAACAACAAACTCCCACCCTCCCCACACACACACAAAAATGTACAGCTCGACACAGTCCCATGTGATCACAATGTTCAGGAATGATATCATTTATCAAAACAATAATAACAACAATGTTAAAACATTAATAAGATATGCATGATTTTGTTACAATATTATTAAAATATATACAATATTCTCTCTCCCCCACACAGACACACACAAATCTAATGATTAGAAATTCAGATGCATTCTATGGGGGCAGCTGATCTTTGAAAGATGAACAACATGCATGCACTTTAAGCAACACTATTTTATTTGCTTTAAAACTTATAATAATATAGTTGCACATTTGTGTTCCAAAAAATTATCTCTCTTCATTTGGAAAGAAACGATTGAGGGGCAAGACTGATAAAAATGACATTGTTAAATACAAATTTGATAAGTTTGATTAAAACATGTAGAGAGAGACCAATTCTGTAATTGATTACAACATGCAGAGAGAGACCAATTCTGTAATTGATTAAAACATGTAAAGAGAGACTAATTCTGTAATTGATTAAAACATGTAGAGAGAGACTAATTCTGTAATTGATTAAAACTTGTAGATAGAGAGAGAGAGAGAAACTATGTAATTGATTACAACATGCAGAGAGAGACCAATTCTGTAATTGATTAAAACATGTAGAGAGACCAATTCTGTAATTGATTAAAACTTGTAGATAGATAGAGAGAGAGAGACCAATTCTGTAATTGATTAAAATATGTAGAGAGAGACCAATTCTGTAATTGATAACAACATGCAGAGAGAGAACAATTCTGTAATTGATTAAAACATGTAGAGAGACACGAATTCTGTAATTGATTAAAACATGTAAAGAGAGACTAATTCTGTAATTGATTAAAACATGTAGAGAGAGACCAATTATGTAATTGATTAAAACTTGTAGATAGATAGAGAGAGAGAGAAATTCTGTAATTGATTAAAACATGCAGAGAGACCAATTCTATAATTGATTAAAACATGTAGAGAGAGACCAATTCTGTAATTGATAACAACATGCAGAGAGAGACCAATTCTGTAATTGATTAAAACATGTAGAGAGACACGAATTCTGTAATTTATTAAAACTTGTATAGAGAGAGAGAGAGAGAGAGAGAGAGAGAGAGTAATTCTGTAATTTATTAAAAGATGTAGAGACCAATTCTGTAATTGATTAAAACATGTATAGAGAGAGAGAGTGAGAGAGAGAGAGAGAGACCAATTCTGTAATTGATTAAAAGATGTAGAGAAAGACCAATTCTG
Source organism: Megaustenia siamemsis (assembly GCA_032433765.1). Classification (NCBI taxonomy): domain Eukaryota; kingdom Metazoa; phylum Mollusca; class Gastropoda; order Stylommatophora; family Ariophantidae; genus Megaustenia; species Megaustenia siamemsis. The sequence goes on along the minus strand of JAVIAB010000159.1, from coordinate 42,095,654 downwards.
TAATTGATTAAAACATGTAGAGAGAGACCAATTCTGTAATTGATTAAAACATGTAGAGAGAGAGACAAATTCTGTAATTGATTAAAACATGTAAAGATAGACTAATTCTGTAATTGATTAAAACATGTAGAGAGACCAATTCTGTAATTGATTAAAACATGTAGAGAGAGACCAATTCTGTAATTGATTACAACATGCAGAGAGAGACCAATTCTGTAATTGATTAAAACATGTAGAGAGACACGAATTCTGTAATTGATTAAAACATGTAAAGAGAGACCAATTCTGTAATTGATTAAAACATGTAGAGAGAGACCAATTCTGTAATTTATTAAAACATGTAGAGAGATAGATTAGAGAGAGAGAAATTCTGTAATTGATTAAAACATGCAGAGAGAGACCAATTCTGTAATTGATTAAAACATTAGAGAGAGAGAGAGAGAGAGAGAATTCTGTAATTTATTAAAACATGTAGAGACCAATTCTGTAATTGATTAAAACATGTAGAGAGAGAGTAGATGAGAGAGACCAATTCTGTAATTGATTAAAAGTATGAGAGAGAGAGAGAGATTCTGTAATTGATTAAAACATGTAGAGAGACCAATTCTGTAATTGATTAAAACATGTAGAGAGAGACCAATTCTGTAATTGATTAAAATGTAGAGAAAGACCAATTCTGTAATTGATTAAAACATGTAGAGAGACCAATTCTGTAATTGATTAAAACATGTAGAGAGAGACCAATTCTGTAATTGATTAAAACTGTAGAGAGAGAGAGAATTCTGTAATGATTAAAACATGCAGAGAGAGACCAATTCTGTAATTGATTAAAACATGCAGAGAGAGACCAATTCTGTAATTGATTAAAACATGTAGAGAAAGACCAATTCTGTAATTTATTAAAACATGTAGAGAGAGACCAATTCTGTAATTGATTAAAACATGCAGAGAGAGACCAATTCTGTAATTGATTAAAACATGCAGAGAGAGACCAATTCTGTAATTTATTAAAACATGTAGAGAGAGAACAATTCTGTAATTTATTAAAACATGCAGAGAGAGACCAATTCTGTAATTGATTAAAACATGTAGAGAGAGACCAATCTGTAATTTATTAAAACATGCAGAGAGAGACCAATTCTGTAATTTATTAAAACATAAAGAGAGAGACCATAGCTATATTGATTAAAACATGTAAAGAGATAAAGTCTATATTTTACATCAAAAGTAGGACAAGTAAAACAAGAACAAAAGAAAAAATGAAAATGAGAGAAAGTAGATGGAAAAGAAGTCCAATAACACTGAAAACTGTTTGGGAGTGAGGAATTAAACTTGACAGTCTTAGGCTACATCATTTTCTAGATGAAGTGGCCAGTGCTCATTTTCTTTAGTTATTATTTTTCCTAAATCACTGAGTTTATATATGTAGAAAGCTATATTTCCAACCAACATGGCTTTGGTGTTTATCTAGTCTGAAGATGGGGATCAGATTATTTAACATCTAGGGACTTGGACAGGTCTGCATAGTGCTGATCACATCTTCCTTACTTGTGTCAATGGGAATTTTATATACAAGCTGTCATTGTAAAAAGTATTGTTATGGAAACAGAGCCATAAGTTTTGGAAGCAGTGATCTCTGCAATATGTGCCATTTTGGCACGCAAGGTTTCTGTTTTTGAGATTGTGGTTCTGCCCTATGTCTTCGGCTCGAAAAAACGATAGATAGATAGATAGGTAGAAACACTCCTAATGGGAAATTGTGTAAATATAACATTTAAATAAATAAATAAATATGGAAATCTAAGATTTACATATCTTATTATTGTTCATATTATAATATGTTTATAAAAAAAAAATATGAGTTAGCTACATAAGAGATTCTCTCTGTTATTCATTCTTTTCTTCCTGTTTTTCAAAAAATGAGTTAGCTTTATAAGAGATTCTCTCCTTGATGTTCCATTCTTCTTCATCATAATTCTTTTAAAATATGAGTTAAAGGAGACTGGTTGGTCTCGAGGTAAGACACCGGCCTTGAGACAGAGAGGTTGTGGGTTCAAATCCCGGCTACATCGGTTGGGATTTTTATTTATGATTTCTCTCTGTGGCAACCACTCCTGGTCTCAGCAGCAAGGCCCAGCTTGAAATGTCAATTACTCATCGATGGAAAAAATATGAGTACCTCCAAATTCTGAGTTATCTGCCTGTGCGGCGAGTGACCCCTGTGCACATGGCTGCCAGGGAAAAATGGATTAACATGCAAAATTCAGTTCCTAGTCTCTATTCGTCAGAGATAAAAGCTGGCGAACGGAAAAAAAAAAATATGAGTTAGCTATATAAGAGATCTTTGATGATCCATTTTTCTTCATCCCAATTCTTTTAAAATGTTAGCTATACAACAAATTCTCTCTTCCATATGTTTTTAAACCAAACCTGTATTCAAGATAGAAACAAAAATCTTACAAAAGGGGAAAAAACCTTAAACATCCATTCTTTCTTCCCCCAGATCTCTCGGTACAGCATGTCTGGTTGATTTAGGATTTTCTGTGGCCTTCTTGGCAAGGTACAATCAATTCAGCCTCTGACTACATCCTCTAGGTTATATTAGACCACAGTTGCTATTCACACATTTTAGTTTAAACTACATTTTTATTGGTTATGTGTATACATGTAGCGAGATTTGTTGGCTTTGATATTTATAGTCCAATGATAAATGTATAAAAATAAAAAAAAAGTAAAGTACCCCCGTCACGCCAAGTGGCGTATAAGGAATTTGGTGTTAGTGACCATATATTTTACAGACCTTTGGCACATAGATTTTTGGGGTAATGTGGTCGGTATTACGCCCGTGCCGCTTCACTTTCCCTGAAAAAAGTCAGGTACCCATTGAAGGCTGGGTGAACCCGGAAGCCGTCAGTTGGGATCGAACCCTACCTCTTGTCCTTTGTAGTCCAGAGCTATCGCAGCTCCCAGTGATAAATGTAGATTTGTTATAATTGATTGATTAACACTTGTATTAGCAGAACTATTTTTGCACTTCTGTAAAAATATTTTAAATATGAATGTCACACAAATGGTCTGTTTTTCCCGTACAAATTACCCTGTAAAACTTAGTCCAATTTAAAAATAATCCTTCCAAATTAACGGAAGCCATTACAATATAGGAAATATACCTTTAATTCTTCATCCTATTCTTTTAAAATATGAGTTAGTTATATAAGAGATTTCTCTCTTTGATTCATTCTTATTCTTCCTTTTAAAACATGATTTATATATAATGATATTCTCTCGTTGATCAATCCGTCTTCTTTGTTTTTCTGTCTAAATATGAGTTAGTTACATCTGAGATTCTCTATTTGATACATTCATCTTCTTCCTTTTTCTTTCTAAGTATGAGTTAGTTCTTCTCCTTCTTCTTTCTTTCCTCATTTGCCTTTCAGCGTCGAGGGGAGATATAATTTGCGGTCTTTTGCTCTTGTGTTCGCCTCTGCTGCTGTTATGTTTCCTAGTGCTTCTAATATTCCATCGACCCATCTTTTTCGTGGTCGACCTTAGGGTCTGGTGTTCTCACAACGTTTGTTGAAAGCTCGTTGTGTTGTGTTTTGTTCTTTCTGCCTTGTCACGTGACCAAACCATTTTATCTGTTGTTTCCTTATATATTCTATGGCAGGATCTATTCCTAGCTTTTTTCTCAGTTCTTCATTTCTGATCTTGTCTCTCAGACTGTTTCCTGTCATTTGTCTAACAAATTTCATCTCTGTAGAGGTTATTTTTCTTATTGTTCTTGCATCGGTAGCATAACATTGGGATGAAATTCATGACGAGTTAGTTACATAGGAGATTCTCTCTTTGATCCATTCATCTTTTTACTTTTTCTTTCTAAATATGAGTCAGTTACATAGGAGATTCTCTCTTTGATCCATTCATCTTTTTACTTTTTCTTTCTAAATATGAGTCAGTTACATAGGAGATTCTCTCTTTGATCCATTCATCTTTTTACTTTTTCTTTCTAAATATGAGTCAGTTACATAGGAGATTCTCTCTTTGATCCATTCATCTTTTTACTTTTTCTTTCTAAATATGAGTCAGTTACATAAGAGATTCTCTCTTTGATCCATTCAACTTCCTCCTTTTCCTTTCTAAATACAAGTTAATTATATAGGAGATTCTCTCTTTGATCCATTCATCTTTTTCCTTTTTCTTTCTAAATACGAGTTGGTTACATAAGAGATTTTCTCTTCGATTCATTATTTGTTCAATCAGATCCACTATTTCTTATTTCCCTAGACCACAAACCAACAAAACTTGCTTACCTTGTCTAGGACCGTAAGACAGCAACAAAGTTCTTTCACTTTCCTTTTTGCATGGTCAAGGATGCTCCAAGTTTAATCACATTGTTCATTTTTGCTTCCACTGCTCTACACTGGGTTGTCCTACATCTGCATCTCTTTCACTTTCCCCACAGGAACCAGCTGCATGGCAGTGCATGCTTTTGAATTTCTTCTGATTACATGATTTTCTAGTTTCAAAGTCTGCCTGTTATTACCATGTCCATTACTTCTCAATTGCACCTCTTGAGAAGTTCTTGGTTGCTTATTTTATTCACAAAAATATTCAGAGAAACTGTTTCTGACAGGTTATGTGAACGTATGATAATCTATTTATAAACAAAATTGACAGCATGACATTTTACTGTCCTTGGAACAACTAAACATCATGTGTGACATTCTTTGCAAAGTGTTTTGGCTGCATATTTTGTTTGGCCCAGTTTCTCCTCAGGCAGATTGTTCACAAATGTAGACAGTCTCTAAGTTTCCTTATCTATAGCTATCCAGCACTTAAAGCCATATAAAAGCACAGTAAGCATGCAACTCTTAGTTTACTTTTGTTGTTGTATTCACTGGTTTTTCAAATGTAATTTAGACTGGCAAAACTTTTTTTTTCTCCTTTTATTAATATATTTTGTTTAACTTTCCCCCATTTTGTGTCACTATGCTTCCTTAGTGCATGTATGCATTAGCGGCTGCAAGTTATTGATTCTCCATTTTTTTACAGTGTCTTTAACTTAACACCATCACTTCTGTCTCTCATCCTCTTCCCAATTCTAAAGAGCGAATGAGGAATTTAGGAAAGTAGAAAACTTGTCCCTTTAATATTTTAAGTTTAAATTCAAATTGTTCACTATGCTTTCTGTTTCTTTTCTCTTCAATGTGTTGATAGGAATTGGCAAATAAGATTCAATATTAGGCGACTTTATTTTCAGTGTTCCCATTTCAAGTGCATGAAATAATGCCTCCAACTACTTCCAACATCATCTATTTGTCTTGTAGAGACATTATGACAGAAAGCTATTAGTCCTTCTTTGATTTTACTCTTTCACCTAATGCACAGTTTTCTTCTTGAATGCTCTTCTTTTATATTTGATTTTTATTAATTAAAATTTTTTATAGACTTATTTTTTTTATACACTGTACAATTTTCAAGAAATATTTTTCTAAGCTGCTCACTCATATTTTAAAACTATTTAAATTCCTGTGGTCTTTTTTGTTTAATCAGCTTGGTCAAATAAAACACAAAATAACATAAAAGGTTTGAGAAAATAACGAAATAGTTGGAGTTTGAGAAAATAACATAACAGCTGGAGTTTGAGAAAATAATATAAGAGTTTAAGTTGAGAAAATTACATGTCAGGACAAAATTAATACAAACACCACTAAAATTTATGATAAATAGATTCAGGTATTATTGAAATGAGTATTTCATCACAAATGTAAACAAATAAATTAAAAAAGCAACTATACAGATCAATAGTTCAAAATCTAGATTGTGTCAAAATTAATAAAACTAAGATGAGAAACAAAATATTGATATGTATTCAATCATCAGTGTTGCAATTTGTTGCCCCTTATGTTCTGCAAGTTGAACGCATTCGAAAATAATTGTCTAAGGAAAATACTTGGTATAGTGTGGAATGAATTCAAAACAAATGAGGGAAATTAGAGAAATTGCCAATCAACCACTAATATCTTCAGTAATCAAGATAGGACGATGGTCATATATTGGACATGTGATGAGAAGAAATAATAACTGAATAACAAAGCAAGCCCTCATGTGGGAAACAACAGGTAAGAGGAAAAGAGGCCGACCCAGAGAGACAATGAGAAGAACATTGATCAGAGAGGCAAGAGCAGCAGGAATCAGCTCCCTCAATGAGATAGAGTTGCTTGCACAGAACAGAGACAAATGGCAAGACTTGATAAAAGATCTTTAGAAGGATTGAAAACTGCTAGAATAAAAATTTAGGTAAGAGAAAGAGTATCTGGGTCTACGCCCTTAGGGCTGGCTACGGCTTGAAAGGGCAATAGGTTGACAGATAGTATGTTCTGCCTTGCAATTTCTAATTTATAAATTATAATTTTCTATTGACAAAGGACCCCCCCCCGCCCCCCCCCCAAATTTTAAATTTGTCCTCTCGCCACTCATACCACATATGTCATCACACAATTTCTGCTATTGTGCTGTCCCATTTGGAAGGGTTTTAGAAGTGAAGAATAAAGACTGCAAGCCAAGTTTGTTGTCAAATAGTGTGTACAGATTAGATGTCTATTTTAACTCAAAGAGAACCACAACTCCTCAGCCTGTTTGCTATTGACAGAATAAGAAATATCAGAAATGTGCAATCCTTTCATACTTTTGTAACAGTGCCTTCATTAGCTTAAAACGGCATATAATTTGTCAATATTTATTAAAAATTAACCAGCCCACAGCCTGGATTGTATATTCACCATCAGTGTGAAGGAGAAAAATCAATGATTCAATGCCTGTTTTTTCAAGACATTATTGGATGAGTTGAATCTGTGTCATCATGATAACGAGATGTAAATCACCCAACCATCCACTTTTTATTTGAATATTTAACACTGGAAATCAATCAGAGAAATAAAGGAAAAACTAGGTGTAGTTGAAAACAGCACAAGATGAAAATATCGTGTATACAATGGAAAGAATTCAAAACTAGCACAGGAATAAGAGAAATAGTCATACTTCAAAATGTTACATAGGTAACCAGGTAGAGAAAGAGGCACATGTTAGACATATAATGAGGAGAATTAAACAGAGCAAAGCATCAAATGAGAATTAACAGGAGCAAAAATGAGATAGGTATTAAGAATATTAACAAAAGAGGCAGAGATAATGGGCACTGACTTTCTTGCTAAAATTGAAAACTTCCCATAGAAGGGACTTACAGTGTGGTACACTACCAGTCTTGTGCAATGTCATTTAATGGTACTGGACAGATATGGGATGATACTCCTCCTAACAATGACTTGATGAGTCAGTGAGACATCATCAACAGACTCAACAATTCTCTGTCAGTATTCTGTGTCTTTAAAAAAGTAAAGTAAAGAGCCCCATCACGCCAAGTGGCGTATGGGGAATATGGTGTTAGTGACCATAAATTTTATAGACCTTCAGCACATGATTTTTTTGGGTAATGTGGTTGGTATTATGTCCATGCCGCTTTACTTTCCCAGAAAAAAATCAGGTACCCATTTAAGGCTGGGTGAACCCGGAAGCCGTCAGTTGGGATTGAACCCTACCCTTTGTAGTCTAGTTCACTAACCACTGAGCTATCGCGGCTCCTATTCTATGTCTTTGGCTGCTGTATATGATTTGGAAAAGTATCGACTTTACTTCTACATTTCCTTAATCTTGTCATCTGCCTTTTGCATCTTACTCCTTTCACTGTTGTTTGTGTAATATATTTTACCAGACAGAATCTTCTACTCTTACTCATGTTCTCTTACACCATTTTGGTTGTTATGGGGGATACAAAATTGCCCACAGCCATTGTCAAGTGAGTCGTTGTAGCAATTTATTGATATTTTCACTCCATCATGCACTAAATCTAGGGAGCCGCGATAGCTCAGTGGTTAGTGAACTGGACTACAAAGGACAAGGGGTAGGGTTCGATCCCAACCGACGGCTTCCGGGTTCACCCAGCCTTAAATGGATACCAGATTTTTTTGTGGGAAATTAAAGCGGCACGGGTGTAATACCGACCACATTACCCCAAAAATCATGTGACAAAGGTCTTTTAAACTTATGGTCACTAACACCATATTCCCTATACGCCGCCACTTGGCGTGACAGGGGTACTTTCCTTTTTTTTTTTTATACACTGAATCTGCATCCCTCACTTCTTTTAGCATTCTTGTATGGTATAGTGTCACAAAGAATTCTTTCCAGGTGGGTAAATCTATTAATTGTTGTTTCTATATGTAGCATAAGGATGATTCTATGCTGAAACTTTCTCTAATTCTACTTTTATAATTTAGTCTTTTCTGGTCACTCTAGTTATCATCCTCAAACATTTCATTTTTGGGGAGAATAACTTCTGTTTCTGACTTTGTGAGTAATCATATGGATATGCTATATTATATGGATATCCCTGGCAATATAGGTTTGGAATGAATATGCTTTGTGCAAGCTGTGTGTTATATGACTACTATCTCACATTCCATTTCTTTGTAGTGGAAAGTATGTATACGCGTATATGTAATATGTAAAAAAAAAAAAGTAACGTACCCCAGTCACGCCAAGTGGCGTATAGGGAATATGGTGTTAGTGACCAGAAATTTTACAGACCTTCGGCACATGATTTTTGGGGTAATGTGGTGGGTATTACGTCTGTGCCGCTTTACTTTCCCAGAAAAAAATCCGGTACCCATTAAAGCCTGGGTGAACCGGAAGCCGTCGGTTGGGATTGAACCCTACCTCTTGTCCTTTGTAGTCCAGTTCACTAACCACTGAGCTATCGCGGCTCCTTGTATATATGTAGTTTAATAGAATTTCCATAAGCTGAACACTTAGGAAGAGTCATAGCATTTATAGCAACAATATAAAGGGGTAGTGTCTTCAAAAGGTTATGGAACCACAAGCTATAATTGCTTTGTAGGCACTGCCAAACATAATATATCACTGTACACAAATGACTAACATATGAAAACACCAAAAATGAAGTGTTTACTCTGATATTTAATACTGAGGTCAGTTTAGTTTAAACCAAGCTCCAGCAATAAGTACCCACATGGCTAATTCAATCTACTAAACTTAATTGTTTGATCGCCATTTGCTTCACACAGAATATCTCCCTCTCTACAATGATTGTCTAAAGTAAAGTTCCCCAATTTGTTCACATCTGTGACCTCCATTTCATTACAGACCAGTAACCCATGAGCACCCCCTTCGATGCAAGATTTACATTAAATGTTTTTTATTTATTGCCAAACTGAATGCTGATGCCATTCACCAGAGAACATATTTATATAAATGTAACAGACAATGAAGTTAACTCATATTTGAAATAGAATAGATCATAAATAAATATATATTTCATATAATTCTCCCACCTTTTCTTATTGACTAAACATAATGAACAAGTACATACTATTTGAATACACTATTTGATGGGAATATTTGATGTTAGCCTCATTACCTCAAAACTAAGCTCTACCTTACACATCACAAAGATTAGCTGTAGCATTTTAAAATGTAAACTATATAAATAATGTCATTTAAATAAAACAAAGTACAGTACATGTTTAAACAGAAAAATTCAGACATTATTTACTCTTCTACACTTGCCTGACAATTGTTCCTCTTTATTGTCCACCCTTTAAAAGTGGATGTAGGAGTGTTGTATTGTCATCTACAGCAGGCTGTGAGATATGAGCCTTTTGGCCCAGTACGACTGTCTTCAGTAACATTTTAAAATTTGCCATATAATTCACCATTGCCCTTTAAAATTCCACATTATATATAAATAAATTTGCATATTAACAACGAATGAATGAAATATCACACATCTCATAAAGTGCTATCACTCAGATATCATCAAAAGAACTTTCTGAATATTAATGACTTCCAGCTTCAAGAATAAAATGAAAGTACTTAATGTAACAACACTGACATTTTAAACAGGAGATATGGTTTCTGCTGTAATTGTTTACAAGTATCTTGACACTACATTAAGCATTTCTGAAAGCTTTAATTTATCAAAAGCGTTATATTTATATCACCATTATTTCCCATATGTGCCATAAAACTTTAAGAAAAAAATATCATATAACACACCAAATTATATACAAACTGTATTAGCAATCTGAAGTTTGCATTTCAACTCTGACGATCTTGGTGGTGTCTAAGAAGTTTGGAGATTACCAGCAATAGGTAAAATAATAAATTTAGAAAACTTGTAAGCCCATATGAAAAGTAACTTACTACAATTTTATCATTTAAGGCATTCTATATTTAGAAATTAATACCTATATAAATATTTATCATACAAAAACTGCAAGGCAAGATATCTTTCACTATATCAGCAGCAAACACTTGTGTTATCTCATTAATTCCCAAAATGAAAATGACCATGGCCAGACTAACACTTTTAGAGCTAAACAAAATTGCAACCCTCAAAGGCTCTTTGTATAAAACAGGACACTCCCCAAAATAGCTAACTATTTAATATAAGAAGTAAGTTAATAAAAAAAAATTAAGTAAAGAGCCCTGTCACACCATGTAGCGTATAGGAAATATTGTGTTAGTGACAATATTTTTTTTATAGACCCTCTGCATATTATTTTTGGGATGTGGTCAGTATTACGCCCATGCTGCTTACTTTCCCAGAAAGAAAAATCTGGTACCTATTTAAGGCTGGGTGAACCTGAAGGTCATCAATTAAGATTTAACTGAACCCTTTTGTCCTTAGTGCTCCAGTTCATTAACCAATGAGATATAGTGACCCCCATTTAATATAAAACTCAACAGAATTATCAATATTCTCACCATTGCTTTGCAGTATATGGAAATAAATCTTTGTAATAAGAAAAATGAATGGTGGGCACGATCATGTAGCAATTAACAGAATTAACATAATATATGTTTAGTTATTTGTTGATCCAGCAGCCACATATATGCTACTGATCCCTTGGTATTTAAGTACCACAAGACCGGGAAGCAAACTAAAAGCCAGACTAGGATCATTATATAGTGCATTTTGAATATTAATTATTGCGCACACATACTCATAAATTTGATGTAAAATATACAAATTATTGAAAAAAGATGAATAGCAAATGATGTTTAATTTGGTGAAAGCAGATGTAACTCAGACTACATCTTTACATGACACAAATTTTATTGTTTTTAACACGTCTGGTAATGAGTTATTTTTCTTTTTCCACACAAAATTCCAGTGATGGTGGCCTGACAAGTGTGGCAGTGTAAATATATGCATAACAAATGTAAAGCAGCAATTATTCTGAAATAAGTGTAGTAAAAAATATTGTAGTTAAAGAAAGTGTCATTGATACTACTCTTTCAAACCAATACTGCCATCTTGTGATAATCCACTTAAGTAAAATTCACTAATTATTTATTTTAGTAATATCATGCCTGAAACAAACAAGAAAGAGGCAGGTAGAGTGAGATATTTATAAATAAGCAAAAAAAATATATTTTATGAAGTTATAAATAGAGATGAAATTGTTACAAAATGAAACGAGACCATCTTTTTGGTTATAAAACCAGGCCGTTAAAAGTTCACTGCTGATACACAAAGAAGAGAAGTTGCAACATTATGCAATGAATATTATATTAATTTAAACTGAGTGACTACTTATTCTCTACATATAAGAAGAGCACAACAGAAGAAATTTAGAGACTAGCAAAAAACAAGAAAAAAATTCCACACTTTCATCGAATTAATAATAAAAAGGAAGCATTTTTGTATGTGTTTTTCCTTGATCCCCACAGTAGACCATTTTTGATTGAAATAGAGGCGCAATCTAGACTGTGTATCCTGATCATAAATTTGCTTGATTACATGAACAGTTGAGAGCATGGCCAGATACTATACTACAGATATGTATTTAGATTTATTATGTGTATTTTACATAAAGAAAATGATTGAAGAAAATGTTTAAAATAATTATTAACATTTAATTCGACAGATTAATTAATTAATTGATAGACACGTATATTTGCTGGATCTCAAGATTTTACTAATGTATAGAGGTCAAATTCCATCTTAGTACACTTTTGAGTGGATACAAGGGTCTCTATAATATGTTTATATAAGTGGAACATTTTTCCAGCTAGCTTATTTATGATTAAGCTGTTTGTCCATCATTGTCTGTGAAGACTAACTTGTTATTATTCTGCATGAATGGATTTTGATCTGTTGTATCTACTGCAGTGAGAAGAACAAACTCCCATCACATATAAAAAATATGGTGGTAGGGCACCTTTTTTTCTGGACAATGTCAAAACTATGCCTATTTATTCTCTCTGCCTCCCCCCCCCCCAAAAAAAAAAAAACTTCAGTACCCATTTCAGGCTGAGAAGATAAATAAGCTGGTTGGCTGAGAGAATGGACCCAACTTCTTGTCCACAGTACTAGAGTACCTATTTTAGGTTGTTTAGAACTACTATAAGATGGCTGAGAGCATGGACACAGCTTCTTGTCCATAGTACTCCAAGACCTATTTTAGGCTGAAAAGACATATACATGGTTTCCTGAGAGAATGGACCCAACTTCTTGTCCACAGTAAACAATCTGTTCTCTCGTGGCTTTTCTGCTCTGTAAAGACATGTGTGTTCAGTGTAGACCAAACTAGAAAGATATTGTTGTTGAGTAGCCTTATTTCCAGAATAATTGTTTCTGTTGGGTGTCATATAATTTTGTTTCTCATAACTAACAGCACTTTCAACACTATAAAAGTATGGGAAATATGATGATAGTGACCATATTTTTCCATGTCCACAGAACATATTTGGCTGATGTAGCCAGCTTTACGCTAGCCTGCCTTACTTCACAGAAAAACGTCTGGCAATTTACACAGGCAATGCTGGTAAAAGTGGTTCCATTTCTGGAATGTAAATAGTCCAGGTTTCACAGATATAAATAAAGTGGGAAGAATAACTGTAAAATAAACCTTTAATTTAGCTTGAAATGTAATATCACACTCCTTTCAAACTTGTGTTCCCTATTTAAAATGTGGCACTTGCCTTCGCAGCACCCTAATATTGAAATGAAATGCCTTCGACAGAGTTCTTATGCAGAGAATGGAGGAGCATATGTTGACACAATTAAAATTTGAATGCAGGAGCTTTAAGATGGTTGTTAGTAGACATTCTCTGAGGTTGAATAATGTTGATCTTCAGTTTTCAGGTGGAGATGATGATAGCTTCTTCATTAAAATGAAATGTCCAAAACATATCAGCAGTCAGTGGCCAAGTAAAGAAAGCCTATTTCAATAAATACATACCATATCTTTATATCAATAAAATACCATTGAGATTAAAACAGCCTTTCCTTGTAATAAAATATTTATTCCTTATGTATAAAGATCACATTAAGAAAAATATATATATTTACAATTTCATGCAACTATGAAATATTATATTTAATTGTTTAAAATTAATAACTAATATTATGAAAGGGGTTTCAATTTAGCCGCTACTAATATCTAGTTATTTATTTAATAAATTTTGTGTGCGTCCATCTTCAGTAGATTAGTGATTGAAAGAGGGTAAAAAAAATTGACTAGTAAGTAAAAGAATAATATTTAAAATATTGCCGGATTTGATATTACCTGGTGCACAATGAGAGAGGAGGCTGCAATATGAAGCATAATAATCTTCCCTAAATTTTGATCTTGACAGATTAATATGCAGTTATTATTTATGAAATTAGTTACAGAAATAATCTGAAATAAAAGGCCATGTTAGGGGCACATAAAATCAATCAATTATACTGGCTTTGGCTCTTTCTCTATGGGCATCAAGAACTTATCTGGATAATTTGTCACTGAATCCCATTCCAATTTGGTCTCACAAAAATGTGTTCATGCTCTAATGATGCTCCTATGTACTGTTGCTTGGGTATTTGTTGTTGTTGTTGTTATTGTTTGGAGATCCCAACGGAGAAAGGCGGGCTTCAGGAGATAAAGGTGGTGATGACGGTGACAAACTGATGATGGTGGGTTCCATTAACTTCCAAATTCGAGACAGCTGTTTTAGAATTAGTAAAAGAGATTAAATCAGCAGAGGCTCTCATCTTTGCAAAATTAGATATTAGTGTAAAAGAAAGATTGCAACGAATAAGAAGGTATACAATGTGAATGAAGTGTGTATAGAAAGAGAAGTAATACTTGAATTAGTTAAATGATCCCAGTGTTTTACAGAATTTTAAAATTAAGCTAGTGGGACCAATAAGAGTCCTGACATATCATGACATATATTTCTTTAAATTCTAACAGGAGCCCGCAGTCACCACTTTTGGATACAAGTGGGCAAGGGCATAATACTATAGTAACAGACATATATGAAGTAAACTGTAAAATATAGTAAAGAAATTAGAAAACATACATTTTCATAAAGAGACATGGTAGAGGGTTTAAATGTACAGAAAAATAATTTATTTCCATCTTAACGGCTACTAAAAGTGCAATTTGTATACAGCACAGAAGTTTACATTAAGACTACAATATCTGTTTATACAGTACATTTGACTATGGCACACAATCTGTTTGGCATGAAGAAGATGTCAAAATAACCACCCAGTTCTCTTTAAGCATATTTTGTTTTTTTCAAACATTACAGAGCTTCTTATCTTTCTTCTCCATATACTATGATCACCTGCTAGCTTTTCCAGTATTTTTCACCAATGGAAAGTTCACTCAGCTTCACAGACCTTATTGTCTGCGTTCGCCAACTTTCTATCTTTGACGAAGTCTCCAGGGACTGAATTTTGTGTGAATATCACTTTTTCCTTTTTGTCACACAAGCAGCCGTATGCTCAAAGTCCCCCACCATACATATAGATATTCTCCGACTTCAGAAGTAAAGTAAAAAAAAAAGTAAAGTGCCCTCGTCATGCCAAGTGGCGTATAGGGAATATGGTGTTAGTGACCATAAATTTTTACAGACCTTCGGCACATGATTTTTGGGGTAATGTGGTCGGTATTACGCCTGTGCCACTTTACTTTCCCAGAAAAAAATCCGGCACCATTAAAGGCTGAGTGAACCCGGAGGCCGTTGGTTGGGATCGAACCCTACCTCTCTGACTTCAGAGGTGCTCTCATATTTTTATGCATCGAGAGTTTTAATGTTTTTTTTTTGTATATTTTTTTCCTATTAATTTTACCTAGACAGTGGCTATTTTTGACCTACTCTTTCAATTTCCAACAGCCAAAGGTTCTTTAACATGTGTAGAATGCACTAAGATCTCCTGAAGTCACCATTATCTGAGAGGGCTAGACATCGGATCTCACTATCCAGAGACCAGGGGAGGGTAAAACCATGAAGAAACCATGGTTCTATTTTTTTTCTCATTGCCTGTGGAGGGGATTGAACCTGGGATCTTCTTGTCCAGTGGCTAAAGTCTTACATTTACGCCACCCAACACCTTAGGCAATATTTGTTTGGAGGGATGCAATGTTGTCCATTCTAATGTGTCCCAGCCACATTATTCTTCTATTTCTGAGTATTGTCATAAGGAATGGAAACCTTGGAATGATAGCTATATAGAGGGATTTTAGAACTGAATATACAAGCAGATTACTCACATCTGCATTAGTTTTTGTTTCCACGCTGGCCATACAGGAAACAAAATCATGGAAGATTTCTAAATGTACATGCACCAACTGAGTTTCCATTTGCAGACAGTGCAGTGAGAAGTAATTTCTGTTTTCCATGTTAGCAAGAAGGTCTTCCTGCTGTAGAATGAAAACAAGAAAACTCACATTAAATATTTGACTAGTTTATATAACTCAATGTCGTTATTATTTAACTGTTAATGAATTTTATTACTTTTTAGTTTATCTTTTTGTTATTGTTTAACTGTTCATGGATGTTATTACTTTTTAGTTTCTTTTTCATTGGTTAACAAGCTGAATAGGAACCAAGATGATCCAGCAAATGAGCCGAGTGCGGTCAGCAACCCACAATTGACTACATGTGTCAGGATCCGCTTAAAAAAAATAAATAAATAAATAAAAAAGAGCTGATCAAAACCCTGCTCCACCACCCAGCGGTACTCCTTGAAACAGACTATCCAGTCTGACTAAAGGTAGTAGGTATTGAAGAGGAAAAACAACCTGGTACTCAAAAATGCTGTGCTGAAGTCAGATATGTTGGGCCGAAAGGTGCAAATACTCGCCCACTTAACATA
This sequence comes from Megaustenia siamemsis, assembly GCA_032433765.1. NCBI lineage: Eukaryota > Metazoa > Mollusca > Gastropoda > Stylommatophora > Ariophantidae > Megaustenia > Megaustenia siamemsis. Next base: position 42,079,420 of record JAVIAB010000159.1, on the reverse strand, counting down.
CTTTCAAGTGTAGATAGTGAAGAGGACTATCCATTCCTTTACTAACCATCTGATGAACACCGGACAGAAAGAAAGAACAAGTTTACCATATGTATTGGAAAAAAAGAGTTACTTTTATCACCTGAAATAAAACGCTTTTACTATTTATTAAAAACTATTAATTTGAGTATCAGAAATGTAGCAGCTGGCACTCTGACTTGGCAACAAGGTGACCATGGCTTCAACCCAAGCCTGAGGTTCTTTGGCTGACCCAGCCAAAAAAAAAACAAAAAAAAAAAAAAAAGAAAGAGTCCTGCTCACCTAAATGGAAGAGGTAAAAGATTGAGAAAAAGAACTGACCCTTTCACCTTTAAATGTTGGGCCTAGTATGGTGATGTTTAATACTTCACTTTCCTAAAAATGTATATGTTGTGGAACATTTAAATCATTTGTTTTGTAATGAATCAATGATACAATTTTAAGACAAATTAAGGATAAATTACATTATTTAGGCAAGTAAATTAATTATGTGTATAATGTTGTTGCCATGAATAAGCACACAGGAGTACTTGAGCACATGAAAATGTGATTTTAGCAAAATAATTTTTTAAATCTCAAGAACACCAATGAAAAGCTGCTGAGAAAATAATTTTGTATGTAACCATTAAAAGATTGCATTGTGTATGTTTGTATATTTAATATACAGTAAAAGTACACTGTGCATATATAATTTTAAAAATGTACACCTGGACAAGTCTACAACAGATAGTAGCTACCAGGAGACATGCACCAAATAACAGTCAAGATTAAGATCCCATTTTTTTATAAATGATCCTAATAGCTAATACATTTATCTAACAAATAAGATGAGTCGCAGTTAAGATCCCCTTTTTTCTAAATTATCCTAATAGCTAATACATTTATCTAACAAATATGAGGAAAGGTTAAGATCCCCCTTTTTCTAAATTATCCTAATAGCTAATACATTTATCTAACAAATAAAATGAGTCAAGGTTAAGAGCCCCTCTTTTCTAAATGATCCTAGTAACTAATACATTTATCTAACAAATATAATGCACATTTTGTCCTGCTTATCTGTCGCCGGATTTGTTTTCACTTTACAGCGAACATATTATGAGATTAATAGTAGACAAAAATGGAATTGAAGTCAACGGTCACAATATAAATAATTTGTTGATATGTGGATGACAGTCTTAATAGCAGTGACAGAGAATGAACTACAAAAAATGATAGACATGATGTAAAGAAAGCAACAAGAAATGTCTCTGTCTGAATAGTAAGAAAACAGAAGTAATGGTCATATCAAAGAAACAATCATCATCATCATGAAGCATAAAAATAAACAGGACAAATCTGAAACAAGTACAATGCGTCAAATACTTGGGCACAATAATAACATCAGATGGAAGACGCACCACAGAAATAAAAAGCAGAATAGCTCAGGCCAAAATAGCATTTCAGAAAAGAAAAATATCTCATGCAACAAATCTATGTCAATAGAAATGAGAAAGAGAGTTCATCGGTGCTATATAAAACCAATTCTGATCTATGGAAGCGAATCATGGACAGTAGACAAACAAATGAAAAGACGATTAGAGGCCACAGAGATGGATGATTAGAGGCCACAGAGATGGGATTTCTCAGAAGAATGTTGAAAGTTCCCTGGACAGCTAAAAAGACCAATGAGGAAGTTCTCAAAGCGGCCAACACAAAAAGGCAGCTTCTAAAAAAACATCAGAAAGAAACAATCAACATTTTTCAGGCAAATCATGAAAAGAGGAAAGTTGGACTACTTGGTTACAACTGGCAAAATAAAAGGAAAGAGAGATCGTGGACGACAAGTGTGAAAATACTGGATAGCTTGGTGTCATGGCATGGAAAACAGTCAACAACAGAAATGATACGATACACTGTAGATAGAAGATTGTGGAAGGACATGATCGCCTACGACAACCGGTATGGCACATGATGATGATTTGTGGTTACAAGATGTACTCACTTCTAAAATTTTCTGTTCCAACTGTTCAACAGCACAAGCCTGAAGGAATATTAACAGACAGTGTGACACAGTTTAAACTGGAGAAACAGATTATGCATTCTAAACTAAACAGAATAATTCCTCAGAGTTTTCTTATTTATATTCCTAAAAGTTATTTATTATTCAGTTGACATCTTATAAATTTGACTACGGTTATTTATAATGCATTATTATGATTATATCTGTGACTCACTTGTTTATGATAGTAAAAAAGTAAAGAGCCCCTGTCATGCCAAGTGGCGTATAGGGAGTATAGTGTTAGTGCCCATAAATTTTACAGACCTTTGGCACATGATTTTTGGGGTAATGTGGTTGTATTACGCCCGTGCCGCTTTACTTTCCCAGAAAAAAATCCGGTACTCATTAAAGGCTGGCTGAACCGAAGCCGTTGGTTGGGATCAAACCCTACCTCTTGTCCTTCGTAGTCCAGTTCACTAACCACTGAGCTATTGCGCCTCCCTTTATGAATCCCTTTGTTTATGATACCGCAGTAAAAATTACTACCACTTAATTGTAACATTCTATCTATCTATCGTCCTTTCGAGCCGAAGACGGCACATAGGGCAGAACTACAATCCCAAAACAGAAACCTTGCGTGCCAAAATGGCATATATTGCAGAGATCACTGCTTCTAAAATTTATGGTTCTGTTTCCATAGCAATGCTTTTTACAATGACAGCTTGTCAAGCCATCGATCAATCTCCTTAGTTGCCTCTTATGACATGCCTGAAGGTCACAGTGTCACTATTCTTTACTTCCCACATAATGAGGCCCCGGTAATACACGGGAGATTGTAACATTAGGAGTGCTAAAAATAGTGTTTTCTTTGAACTCTTTGACACACAGCTTGTGTTTACACTAGGACAAACACAGGGAATTTAGATTTCCTGACTCAGGTTGATTTATGACCTGAATTTGACCTCAGGGGTCGGACATGTTACAATATCTGTTGGTACAGACATCGTAAGTCCTAAGTATGTTCAGCAACTCATAGCATTATTCACTGTATTTCTAGAGTTACAAAGGGTTGCAAGACCAAGGAAATTTTCCTGGTAAAAAAAAATTGACCAATCTGTTCAAAATTGGTGAATTGTTTTCGCATTATATGAGATCCTATCCAATGAAATCGAGAGGGAAAAAAAACAAAATCCAACAACAATGGAAACGAAACAGGGGTCACTGAAAGTGATAATTAGGAAGGTACATGGGGGAGAGGGGATGTTTGAACATGTAAAAATGTCACATTTTGAAGAATCTGTGCGTTGATGCAGTAATTTTTACTATGGTATCATAATCTAGGGTTAAATGCTGAAAATATGGGTCCTTGTCAGATACCAGTGTGAGAGATGACAGGTTGGAAAATATGAAAATAACCTATATGGGACTACTGAAAAGTTTCTAGACTGTAATTACCACATCATACCGCATCACTTGAGATATTTGTGCAAAAATGTGAAAGATAGTGCTGCCAAGTGTGCTGAATCTGTATTAAATACATCAGGCTGTCTACATGTGGTCAGCTTATCACCGTCATCATTAAGTGTCATCTCCGCATTGAAGGTTGGCTACCATGGAGCGCCATTCTGCTCTGTTTCTTGCTTTTATGGTGCAGGTTGTCATAGGCTGACCTCCCCATCTTTTGATGTAACTCATCCATGTTAGTCTTTGTCTGCCTTTGCCTCTATTACCTAGTATTTTCCCTTCTAAGATTACTTTTAGTAGGCTGTTGTAGGTCAGCTTATACATACCATTTTCCAACCTTGTATGTGTGATCAGTATAATTTTGTTGCATAATTTGCAATGCAGTCACATCAAATTTTGATTGAAACCTTGCAAATCTGCTACTGAGATCCTTTTAATGCTCTCTTTCAGTTTCGTATATATAACGGTTTAAGCAGGATTTTTGTTATCCTGGATTTTCCATTTCCCATTCACTCTGGTTAAGTGAGAGTCTATTCTATTTTCATAGCAACTGTTGGTATTGTCACAGTCAGTTCTTTCTGTCACATCACAAGATCAAACAATTTTATCTGTTGTCTCTTTATTTATTCAACAGAAGGCATTATTTCTATATTCTTAATTCTCCAAATCTGATCTTACTTCTCAGACTGTTTCCTGTCATTGTCTGATACATTAATTTCAGAGGTTGTTAACTTTTCTGATTACTCTTGAGCTTTACATCCATTGGTAGCAACGTATTTGGATTATCTCATTCAGTATGGAAATTGTATATCAATACAACGGAAGAGATTTCAGAGACAAAATTTGTCATCATTTTAAATATTCATGTTCGTGTTAATATTTATCTAATAGATAACATATTATATATGAATTTTTAGAAAATTTAACAAGGAATTAGATTTCACCAATACCAAGACGATACAAGACATGTAAAAAGAATATGGTTTGATGATGGTTTACATAAATCAAATTGAGAGTGATGCACTCTGTGGCTAAACATACGTGCCCAAAATCAACATGATGTACAGTGAGTCAAAACGTACAGAAAGAGTTACGGTATTGTTATAGAGTTATTTTCCTGTTTTTGTGGTGACATCTGTTTGATAATATAGCAAAATTGAGTTATTATTATTGTTGTTATCACTGAAGAGAGAGGGAGGCGTATATGTGCTATACGTCGTCTGCTTCCATTTCGATTACAATCTGAGAGAGTTTTGCTGCTCAGAGACAAGTGGGTAAAGCCTTGAAAAAAATAGAAATTCAAAAAGAAAATTTCCCAATGCCTATGGGATTCAAACCTAAAACCTTCTAATACAGAGGCTGATAATTTACCTCCAGACCACCCATAAAATACCCTGTTTTTCTTTTGCGATGTTCATTACATCTGTCTTGTTGATGCTGTTTTCCATCTGTACAGTGTCTGGGAACAGTTTAGCCTGGGAAAGCAAATTAAGGACTGAAAATGGCGACAACCTGGTATTTAAAAAATGCCATGCTAAAAGTCAGATATGTGGGACCCTTTGGGCCCAGGGTCAGATATGTGGGATTCTTTGATATTATAGCTGTCTGTAAAGCGACAATGCATCTACACCAGTTGAATATTCTTTCAATAGAAACTGATGATGAGGAATAGAAAAAGAAAAATCTAGAAAAGATCTAAAAAAAAAAAAAACCAGAATACATATTTTTAAAACATTTATTGGAGTCTGGGTGGGATATTTAAAGGGGCTGGAAAACATAGACAGCATGCACCAGTGAAGCAATGACAAGATGAACAGATCAGAATTTCATCACCAACAGAAAGAGCTTTCCTCATGTCCATCTTATTTGAAGAACAGCAGAATTTTATCCTTGTGACCAGCCACTCTCCTAAAAAGGAACAAACCTCGTAAATAAATTACTGTGTATTACTGATGGTCTTGGCTTGGTTAACAAATACTTTTGAAAGCACATTCAGAAAGACAAACAGTTGTATAGTCAGATCCCTGTCATGCATAGCTTTTAATGTTGGAGAACAGTCTTGATGGACAACGTTGAAGCTGGACGATTTGATGTTCTGCCTTTGAAACCTCACAGCACAGGTTTTGGGGATGGACCCTCTCCCTCAAAAGTGCCCACACACCTGAGCTGGTGATTCCTGTGTCTCTACTTGCGAAGCTAAAAGTGTAAGGAACCTCACCAACACATGGACAATGCTAAGGGACAAGAAAGGGAAAGAAGATTTGAAAGAACTGGAGGCAACAACACTGTATATCATTGAAATTGGCACTGATATAAATATAATATAACAGGAACTATGAATAATAATAAAATACCTAGCATTTTAAATGTGGTTTATTTTTCTAAAACACAAGAAATGACCATAACAAAAATTCTAGGATTTTAAATCTAATAGATACCTCTGAATTCTGCACTGTTGCTGACATTCTCTTTTTCTTATACTGTCCCATTTTTTGCATTGCCTTTTGATGATCATGAAGAACACCTTTCTCATGACGGTCACACAAGTCCTGTACACAAATCAATGTCATATTTAACTCATAATATTTTTTATTCAAACATGAAAGCAAAAATTCTATTTGTTTTGCAAAACACATTCATTCATATGTAAGAGGAAAAAAAGATGAGATTATAAATTTAAGGTAATGAATTTGTTATAGATATTATAATTAAAACTTTTCTTTCTTTTTCTCATTGGCCACAGACAGACTGACAAAGCAGTTATTTGTTGTTGAAGTAATGCCACGAGTTGATGTGGTCAGAGTGCCTTTTTGCTCATTGATGTTGTGGGTCGTAATGGCTTTCTAGACATTACCGGCTCTTATTGGAGAAGCTGGAGTATATTTATTCCAGGCTATGTTGAGAAACTACTAACCCAGCCCAGAGGTACTAGTCTTCTATATTAGTAAATGTCAGCACAGAGAACATGGCAATGTTAGCCAGTCTCTTTTGATGCAGATTGTTACTGGGGGAGACCACAGGAGGGTAGAAGTGCTAGGTCTTGGTCACCTGATGGTGCGTTGACCCTGCTATTGCGACCAAAGGCATTTATGCTCCCCTAAGAAGTTATTTAAACAGTGGTCATATGAAGTAATAAAGTACAAAAAAGACAGAGTTTTGCAAGAAATTGATTGACAATCTCACAAGATATGACACTACAAATAATTAAGTAAATAAAATACACTCTTAAGTTTAATATTTAAAAATCACAACAGAAGCAAGAAGAGTACTCTTCAATACATTCTTCATCACAACAATGTGCTATCATTATCAAACGCATACCCTATATTCTAAAACAATCATACGATCATACGCTATATTCTAAAACAATCAATAAAGCAAATTCTGACAAAATAAAATGTCTCATTACGCATTATGGGAGTCAGTTTGAGAAGCAAAAAATAGAAACCAGGAGTTACAGTTTGGGATCAGCCCTTGCAGTAGAATATATTTCTTGTATATAAAGAAAGAAAACTACACCTTGGATAATGAAAAGAGCAATGAAGGCATATTAAAAGACTTAAACATCAAAAAGAATGGTATATAAATACCATTTTACAAAGGAAATTAAAATCCTATGGCTATGTCAAAAGACACAGTGGGCTGGAGAGAACAATAACGGAAGGCATGGTTCCTAGATGATGCATTATGGGCAGACCAAGAAGAAGGTGGTTTCAAGACATCAAAGAGACCTTGAACATGACAGCAGAAGAAATGGGAATCTGTCTACAGAAAGAGATTTTTTAAAGATGGGCTGTAGTGAATGCAACGTTCTGCAAAGGACACACGACCTGATGATGATGATATAAAGAAACAACAAATTAAGTTGGTTGCCCGTGTGGGAAGACAGAAACAGTTAAACACAATCCAAATAGATATGGACAAACACTATGAAAACGACTGCAATGCTTGAAAAAGATGGATAGATATAATACTAGAAATACTAAAAAATGTGACAACAGAAGAGACTAATTAAAGAGGAGTAAAAAAAAAAAAAGTAAAGTACCCCCGTTACGCCAAGTGGCGTATAGGGAAATATGGTGTTAGTGACCCTATATTTTACAGACCTTCAGCACATGATTTTTGGGGTAATGTGGTCGGTATTATGCCTGTGCTGCTTTACCTTCCCAGAAAAAAATCTGGTACCCATTGAAGGCTGGGTGAACCCGGAAGCCATCGGTTGGGATCGAACCCTACGCCTTGTCCTTTGTAGTACAGTTCACTAACCACTGAGCTATCGCGGCTCCCAATTAAAGAGAAGACCGCAAACTATTTTTCCCAATGAAGCTGAAAGGCAAGTGAGAAAATAAAATTGAGGAAGCTGAAAAAGACAATAAAATGCTTCTATAACTAAGAACACAAAAAATGTGTTTCTTTGCTTTCAGACAAAAATGTGGCTGTTTACATAACTTCAGCCAACACCTACAGCAACACAATCCAAAAACCTTACTTTGTAAGCTGTGATAAGGTCTTGAAAATAAGACAACTTTTCCACAACACCATCCTCCTCATCAGCAGCCTAGTGTGGAATATAAACAATGCAATAAATAGTTTGCAGCTTCACTTAACAATAAAAAAATCCTAAAGAAAAGCATAGAAATAATCTATCTATTAACCTTTCAAGCAATGGCCAGCACATAGGGCTTAGACCCAGATACTCTTTCTCTTTTTCAAAATTTTCTTTCTACCAGTCTCAATCCTTGCAAAAAAATATTTATCAAATCCCGTTATTTGTCTCTGTTCTGTGCAGGCATCTCAATCTCATTGAGGGAGCCGATTCCTGCTGTCTTTGCTTCTCTGATCAATGTTCTTCTCAGTGTCTCTGGATCAGCCACTTTTCCTCCTACCTGTTGTTTCCCACATGAGGGCTTGCTTTGTTATTCAGTTATTATTGTTTCTCATCACATATCCATCATCTTTTCTTGATTACTGATGATACTAGTGGTTGATTGGCAATTTTTCTAATTTCTTCATTTGTTTTGAATTTGCTCCATGCTATACCAACTATTTTCCTTAGACATATATTTTCAAATGTGTTCAACTTTGTTTCTTTGTCTCGTGTTGTTTTCCAGCACTCACATGCATATGTAAGGGTTGATAGAAAGTTTGATTTGAATAGTCTAAGTTTTGTTTTTGTGCTGATGAGTTTTGATTTCCACAACTTTTCAAGGCTCCTGAAAGACATTGCTGCTTTAGCTATTCTGATTCTAATTTCTTTACTTGTATCCTCTTCCCGATCAATGTGACCTCCAAGATAGATAAAGTGATTGATCTTTTCCGCTATTTTATTTTCCATGTATATTCTGTCATCCATTGGAATTAAGCTTTTTCAGACTTTAGTCTTTTCATGATTATCTCAAGCCAAATTTTGCTGGCTATTGATGATAGTTCATTTGTATTTTCCTACATCATTTTTAATCTGGCTGCTGATTAGGACTATGTCATCAGTGAAGTCGAGGTCCTCCAATTGGTCTCCTTGTATCCATTTGATACCTTTGTTTTGCAGCATTTCTTCATTATGAAGTCTATAGCAACTCCAAATAACATCATCATGTGCCATACCAGTTGGCATAGGCAATCAAGTCCTTCCACAATCTCCTATCTACAGTGTATTGTATCAGTTCTGTTGTTGACTGTTTTCCATTCTATGACACCAAGCTATCCAGTATTTTCTCTCTTTGTTGTCCGCGATCTCTCTTTCCTTTTATTTTGCCAGTTGTAATCAAATATTCCAACTTTCCTCTTCTCATGATGTGCCCGAAAAATGTTGATTGTTTCCTTCTGATGTTTTTTAGGAGCTCCCTTTTTGTATTGTCCTCATTGAGAATTTCCTCATTGGTCTTTTTAGCTGTCCAGGAAACTTTCAACATTCTTCTGAGAAATCCCATCTCTGTGGCCTCTAATCGTCTTTTCATTTGTTTGTCTACTGTCCATGATTCACTTCCATAGGTCACAATTGGTTCTATACAGCACCATGAACCTATTTCTCATTTCTATTGACATAGTTTTGTTGCATAAGATATTTTAAAAAAATAATATTTATGATTTTTGATGGTATGCCATATTGTTTCAGAATTTTCCACAAAGAATGCTGTCGAATTAGAAATAATAGGGGATACAAACATGATGCCAGCTATTTTTAAAAATCTCCATGCCTATATGTCAGAAGTGTTTGCCCTGTGCTAGACAATAGATCATACAATGTTCTACTCAATTGTTTCCTGTGTCTCAAGAACAGTAAAGACAATGGAAGGAATTTAACATAAGAAGCTGTCTCTAAAGTTCTCCATTGTTAGGCATTTGATGGCCTTCTTTTTCTTCTTCTTTCCTTCCGCATCTGCTTTTCAGCATCGAGGGGAGATATAATTTGCGGTCTTTTGCTCTTCTGTTATGTTTCCTAGTGCTTCTAATATTCCATCAACCCATCTTTTTCGTGGTTGACCCATAGGTCTGGTGTTCGCACAACGTTTGTTGAAGGCTCGTGTTGTGTTTTGTTCTTTCTGCCTTGTCACATGGCCAAACCATTTTATCTGTTGTTTCCTTATATATTCTATGGCGGGGGGCTATTCCTAGCTTTTTTCTCAGTTCTTCATTTCTGATCTTATCTCTCAGACTGTTTCCTGTCATTCGTCTAACACATTTCATCTCTGTTGAGGTTATTTTTCTTATTGTTCTTGCATCTATGGTCCAGGTCTGGCATTGGTAGCACAATGTTGGAATTGAAGATTGATGGCCTTGAACTTTTATATTTGGGGTCCATGTTTGGTGGGGGTCCATGAAATGGTTCTGGAAGACTGTCACTGGAAGGATCAAAATCAAGAATGGTTCTGCAGCTATTATAGAGAGCACATTAATTTAGTGCTAAAGCAGTCTCTTGATTCTCACATTTCTAATCCAAATGATGAAATTATTAAGCAATAAAGTGAGATCTTGTTTTGTAATTACAAAGTGAGAATCAATGACTTAAAAGTTGTTTGTGGGGGCTCCTGTTAGTTGAAGCAAGGGACTTTGGCATCATAACTTACTGATTTTAAAGAGGAGATGTGAACAGCTAGGACATGCCCTGGAGTCTAATGGTGACTGAATCATGTTTGCAATTACACATAACAGGTAACACACACAATTACTTGATCTATAAAAGTATTATGTAGATACGCTTATGAAAAAAAATTGAACTGGAAATTAACATGTTTACTGTAAAATCTAAATTTTCAATCAACCTATTAGTAATGGTCTAAAAGATCAAAGAAATTTTCCAATGTGCAAAATTTGTTGTATATGTGGAATAAATAGCAATATTTTTGCGTCATGGATATTCTAAGGCTACATGCAAAAAGTCACAGCAATGTAACAGGTAGTCTTCGAGCAGATCAAGAGCAAGTATGTTCATTAATTTATGATGGACATACTCTGTGCATTATCTGTAAAGGCAGTAATGCTAGACCAATTATTTTGAAAGGCAGTAATGCTAGACCCATAGTAATGCTAGACCAATTATTTTGAAAGGCAGTAATGCTAACTCCTCACATATAAATTGCCCGTTACTTCAGAAATGTGTTGATATGTCATCTGATTTGCTGTGAGACAGAAGAATAATAAAATGAAATAAATGACACACAGAACCGCTAAGTACTCACTGCTTGCGTGGACTTATCTGCTAGAGATGCAAACTCCACAGACAAATGCCTAAAACCTTTCTGAAGGTGATCCCATGTCTTACTTGTACCTGTTGCCCAACTATTGAGAGGTGTAGAGTCATTGCTAAGAATGCTGCAGACAGAAGATAAATAACAAATAAAATACTGATAAATGTATATTATGTTTTATAAAGGTAATTCATAACACTAAAAAATGGAATATTTAATTCTATCCAACAAAAGAATGTACAAGGGATGTTCAAATGAAACTCTTTCCCATGTCTAAATTACAAACACATGTAAGGTACATCAGCAGGTGTGACTCTATTAAATAAAGCAATTGGTATGAAGCACATACTCACCTGGGTGCTTTAGAAAATGTTCCCAGAAGCAATTTTAGACATGCATCCTACTAATTGGGTAGATGACGGACAGCATCCAAGTAAAATGACTTTGGTTGCTCTTTGAATTATTTTGTCAATGAGGCCATGACATCCGCATCTGATTCGAAGCATTGAATCTTTAAAGATTTTTTAAAGAGCCAGAACAAATGAAAGTCACTTGGTGACAGATCAGGGCTGATCCTGTAGGCTGGGTGTTGCAGAACTTTCCACCATTTCTTTGCTAACGATTCCTGCACAATGTTCACGACATGTGATATCCTGAGTTACATTCCATTAATTCTTAAAATTGATATTTTATGGAAGTGGATTATATTTCAGATTGTGACACAAGTAAGATTTTCATCTAAATTGTTTATATTGATATAAATATTGATATTTATATAAATATGGGGATTATTTTATATTTGTGATATTTGCGCCTTTCAGTCCTACATCAGAAAGGCATTTCTGAGTACCAGATTGTCTCTCATTATTCCTACCCACTAGGCCAAACTGGTTAGTTTGTTTCTGGGGGCACCATAAAGAGGTGGAGTAGTATCTAGATAGTTCTAGTTCAATGACCCTGGTGCAAACAGTCAGCTATGAGCTTATGACCACTTTCAGGCCTGACTATGATATATGCCTTCATCTCCCTTTTCATTATCTAGTATCACATTTGTCCAATTGTACTGCAGCATCATGGCTAATATCTAACCAGTCACTTGTAAATTGTCAGATATTCCTTATATAAATTATTCATGCAATTAATATAGGCACATGAAGAAAAGAAATAACTAAACATCTATACTTAAACAAACATAAACTTTAAAGCAGCCAATGCAATTGGTCCATAAAATACTATGTGGTATTCTTTTTGTACACAAACTACAATTCATTATTGGTTTTCAGTTGCAAGTGTCATTAATAGCTACAATTAAGCAAAATTGCAAGATGTCGTCAATGTTCTGTCGGCTCTCAAGCACAAACTTAATGATAAGTAAATGTTTAAATACTTAAATTAAAGAAATTAGCATTTTTAAATTCATAAACTGGACAGGCAGACATTTGTAGATATGGGGATAAAAAAAAAAAAAGAACATACATGACCTCAAGATGTATGTAGGTGTACATGCATGAGTGTTCGGGAATGATGACGTGATCTTCCTCAATTCCTCTAAGTGGCAAATTTTACACTGATTATGGAAAGCCAAGACAAATCACCAATTTTATGAGAAAGATTTATACGGTTATTTGAAAGCAAACAAAGATCTATCTAGAACATACCCAAATTGACGACCCATTTGAAGCATGTCTATGGCAAATGTGGCTGAACGACATACCATCCTTTCTGCAACATCTTTCAATTTGCTCACACTTTCATACACTAGTTTGATATGCTCTTTACTGTTAGCCAGCTGTTGCTGAGTGTCCTTAGGTACCAAATCCTGATTAATGGTTGGTGAAATAAAAAAAAGTGCAAAATAAACATTTTGATTTGAAAATATCCAGTGTACACAAATTTAGCTTAAAATTGATTTCACTCAGTTACACTCAGAGTTAAACATTTTACTTAAATAATTTTAAGGTTTTAATACCTGTGTAGCTGTTTTACTTTCTAATCTACAACACAAAATAATTTTTTTAGCATGCTTCAATCATAATTAAAGTAATTTTACACAATGCTTTTCTGACATTAGTTTATCATTCATTAGGAAAAGGAAAGGTAATCCTTGTGTAAAAATGCTGAATGTGTCTGACTGGAAGTCACAAATATAGTAAACTTGCTGCAACTGCAACACAAGACAGTAACCACCCACGACATGATGGACAACAAATTTGAAGAAAAAGATTTGCAACAATAATGGGGAAGTTTTTATGCAGTGCTCATGTCTGGAGAACACACACAAATGAGGATAAAGAATGTCAAGAAACTTGGCAGAAGTAGAAGATACCTGGTTAACGAAGAGCTTACATGCCTACTAGTTGTGAAGTGAAATCTGTCAACGTGTCATGTATTTGTATATAAGAATACATGATTATCTTTCTTTACTATTGTGAAGAAGTGCATAATGAAATGGTTTGGTCACATAACTTGGTCATCTGATCTAGCAAAGACATTCTGCAAGGAACTGTGAAAGGTGTGAGAAGGAAAGGCAGGCAGAGAGAGAGGGAGAGAGAGAGAGAGAGAGAGAGAGAAAGAGAGAGGAATATAACATCAAAGAATGGACAGACCCTGACTTTGCAGAGTTCCAAAGTGTTACTGATGATAGAGAGAAATGGAGAAGATTGGTCTGGCCAAGTTGAGTCAAGATCAAGAATGAAGGCAAACAGCAACCAAAAATATAATGCTGAAGACCGATGTGTTGGGCCAAAATACGCACATAGCTTGCTGTAAATCACAATGCAACCACTGCTATTTAATATTTTTTTTTTTAAGGACAAACGGAGTAGTTGTCACCTTGTAAATGAAGAAGTATATTCTATCATTAAAATCATCATGATCAGCAATTATATTAATATTATTTTTCCTTACCAAACCTTTTTCTTTACATTTTTGCATATTTTCACTTTTCAAGATTAAAATTATTATAATTTTCTTTCTGTTTCACATATGACCAGAACTGACTCATTAAAGGTGGATAATTCTGATCATCTTTTAGAAAACATTTCATGTATTCAAATATTTTTTAAAACTCAAACCCAAGAATTGTGGAATATGAATATTATAAAGAAAATATTATATTAATGTATATGGATAGTTAATTAAAGTGACTTATTTGCACATCAGATTACGATATGCAATTTCACTGATCTCATGCACTAGATAATAGAAAGTAATAATCCTACCCTTACATTTGTCATACCTTTGCTTTGCTAGCCATATCACTGGTCATAAATTCATCAGGAATGTTCCGGAAAAACTCTCTGATCTTTTGCTGAACATCCTGAAAAAAAAAGATTTAAACAAACTTTTAAACCTTCTCTGTTTTGACAAAATCCTCTCCAGTTTTGGTGGACTAAATTCAACTCCACTGGACTACTGTGTCCAAGGCCACACTTACATGTGGTCCCTCTGTTATCGCAAAGTTGGTCTTGGGCATGACCGAGCTCCCAGCGGTATAACTGGACCAGGAGGAGGTGAGCCCCTATAGATGCAGGGCTAGAGCCAACCAACATGTGGTATACGCCATGGCCCTCATCTAATCACCCTCACTCTCCCTTGAGTGAGTGTCTTGTCTTCTAACTTATTACTATTTCTATAGGAACCCCCTGTGGACAGGGTGAGACCATCTACTGACATACTTGAAGACAAATGACTCTAGTACTGACTAGGAGACCATCTACTGACATACTTGAAGACAAATGACTCTAGTACAGACTAGGAGACCATCTACTGACATACTTGAAGACAAATGACTCTAGTACTGACTAGGAGACCATCTACTGACATACTTGAAGACAAATGACTCTAGTACAGACTAGGAGACCATCACTGACATACTTGAAGACAAATGACTCTAGTACTGACTAGTTACTGACCTTGAACAGACTCTAGTACTGTAGAAGTTCATCATGTTCCCTTAACAGTCCTGTAGTATATTGCATAGACACAAGTGATCCAGGACGTGACGATTCTCTGTCGATACATTTGGCCCCATGAGATACGCCTGAATGAACGGAGTAAGTGCCAGTGACAGTAGGTGGCGAGGAATGGGCTGTTGTGAATCCTGCTTGAATACAGAGCCTAGACCTAGAAAGTGAACACACGGATGGATGATATGTCAGCAGAGACAGAAACACAATACATGCCATGGATGGAATTGAGGCGAGGATTTGCAAAACCTTCACCCTGGGGTAGGAAGATAGCCCACAGGTCCCCCAGTATTAACAATGCCATGTACATCAAGACTATAAACCGATACAAGCTCGGACGCCGCCTCGGTCAACAAGGTCCGTGCCAGACAGTGAGTGACCAGGCTGGACTGTGCAATAAATTAGGTACTGGAAGAAACTCAAACAACTCATACAAAAACCAGAAACCTCGGATCCAACAAACTTCAATATATAAATATTTTAATGGAAGAAAGAGCATGAAGATTGGTCACAGTGGAAAAACAAATAAATTAAACATACTACAACTTAATATTTCAGGCCTCAAAAATAAGAAAACAGAGCTAACCAAAACCATGTACAAATACCAGATCCATATTGTCCTACTGCAGGAAACACTACACAAGAACATAGACACACATATAACAGGTTACACCAGCTATCCATGTAAGTGTACCAACAACTGCAGGGGTATAATCACCTACATCAAAAACAATATACAGGGAGATGTAGTGCCACTAAATAATGCCGAACTAACAGATGTTCAAAAAGCCACAATTTGGTTTGCATCCATCAAATATAATATTTATAATGTTTACAATCCACCAGGTACAAATTGTAACATAACAGAACTTGATCAAGTCAACTACTATAGAACTATCTTGGCTGAAGATTTTAATGGACATTCAACACAATGGGGATATTCTAACTCAAATCCCACAGGAAAATACATAGAAGATCTTTGCCAATCAACTAATCTTACAATCATGCAGGACGCAGAATCAACACCAACTCTTCTACATAGAGCTCATCTCTCCCTTAGTAAACCCAATCTGACCATTTGCTCTGCTGATCTCATAAGCTACTGCCACATTGAAGTTATTGATAACATAGGCAGTGATCACAGACCCATAGTGACCATAGTAGACACAAAAACAACAAAAATTCAAACAAAACAGAGAACAAGATGGAATTTCAAGAAAGCTGACTGGAAGCTATATCAAGAAAAATCTGACCAACTCCTGAACAATCTGACAGACAACAGCGTAGAAAAATTAAACGAGATGTTCACACAAATAATACTCAACACTGCAGAACAAACTATACCTAAAGGATGTAGAACACAATATCGACCATTTTGGAACACAGAACTGGAGACAGCAGTATCAGAAAGAAAGAAAGCCAGAACAATGCTTGAGCAGAACCCAACTTTGAATAATAAAATAAGCTATAACAAGGCTAGTGCTAAGGTCAAACTAGTTACTAAAAAAGCAAAGAAAGAGAAATGGCAAGAAACATGCAGTAAACTCGATTTGCGACATGAAGGAAATAAAGCATGGAGACTTATGCAACATTTGTCTGGTGATAAAAGAGAACCAAACCCTAGACCAATCAAATTTAATAATGAAATCATCAGCTCTAAAAAAAATATAGTTAAAAAATGTAATAGTTACTTTGCCTCATTCAACAGAGTGAGCAAACTTACAGATATCGATAAAATCCATCTACGTAATTTAAAATTAATTGAAAGAGCCCCAACAACAAATGCTGCAATCTTTGAAGAAGATTTTAACATGAGGGAACTAGAAAAGGCATTAAGAAAATTAAAATGTAGAAAAACCCCAGGCCCGACAAGATACACAATGAGATGATAAAGCATCTCGGCAAGTCAGGGAAAGAAACATTACTCAGACTGATCAACAAGTCATGGAAAGAAAGCAAAATTCCCAAGACATGAAGAAATGCCTATATAGTGCCATTGCTCAAAAAGAACAAGCCTCCAGATGACCCCAGAAGCTATCGTCCCCTATCCCTAACATCATGCATAGGTAACATAGCTGAGAGTATGGTCAATAGCAGACTATACTGGTATCTGGAAACCTCTAATACTCTGTGCTACGAACAAGCTGGTTTCAGGGCAGGCAATAACATAAAAGACCAAATCTAATATAATAATCTAATATTTAATACAACAGGTCCAAGATGATTTCAGAAGAGACAACATACTCTAGCCATCCTAGTGGACCTGCAGCAGGCTTATGATAGAGTCTGGCGTTAGGGGCTTTTATTGAAGATGAGAGATGCCGGAATACATGGGAAACTGTACAAATGGGTCAAATATTTCCTAGTTGACAGAACATTACAAACTAAATTAAATGAATCCATTTTAGACAAAAAGGTGCTAGAAGAAGGATTACCACAAGGATCACCACTCAGTTCTACCCTTTTTTGATATATATCAATGATCTGACCAAAACCCTGATAAATAAAAAAGCTCTCTATGCGGATGATCTGGTCATGTGGAGTACAAACGAAAATATTAGGACAGCTGAAGCACAACTAAAATAAGACTTGAAGCACCTAGAAGAATACTGTAATATCTGGAAAATAAAAATAAATATACAGAAAACAGTATATACAGTATTTACTAGAAGTAACAAAATAGCTAAGGCAAACATCAAACTCAATCTCCAACACAATAGTCTTCAAAAAAGAAATACCCTACATATTTAGGAATACAACTAGACCAACAATTGAACCTGAAGAAACACATAGAGAATCTCACTAAGAAGGCAACACAAAGACTTCAACTAATGAAAAGGCTTTCCAGTACCTTATGGGGCAGACAAAACAAAGAAACACTTAGAAATCTCTATCTGGGATATGTTCGCACTGTTTTGGACCATGGTAGCTCGCTCCTAGTGACATGCAGCAAAACAACTAACATGGCACTGGACAAGATACAAAATAATGCATTACGACTCATAAGCGGTGCAATGAGGTCCACTCCAGTTGCAGCCTGCGAAATCCACTGCAATGTGGAACCTTTAGATTTGAGGTGAAACAAGGCCGCTATGGTGCTCTGTGAAAGACAAAAAAGAAATGAAAGGACCACCCAAACAGAAATTTAGTAGATACATGGACTCCAAAACAAAGAATTAAGCAGATGTCAGTATTACAACATGTTAGAAATATACAAGAGAAATTCTATCTACCTGAAAAACGACTACAAACATCAAGAGTCATCAAAGAAATGCCACCAAGTACGAATTATAAAAAACCTGAAATAAATGTAGAGATATGTAACAGAACAGGTAAAAAAGCAGACCCAGTATCAGTAACACTAGCAGCAAGGAAAACAATAGATACTTATCCAGAAGACTGGATACATACATACACAGATGGTGCAGCCACTAACGCTACTTCAAAAGCTGGATATGGAATATTAATACATTATCCAGATGGAACAGCAGAAGAAATATGTGGACCTTGTAGTGAAGTCTGTAATAATTATGAAGCAAAATAACTGCTATAGAAAAAGCAATTTATCATTTAAATACGATTTTCGATACCACACCATCAAAGAAAACAAACAGTAACAGTCATATTTACTAATTCCAAATCGGCTCTGCAAGCACTGAGAAACAACACGAACAAACCAGAACTCACACAGCTTATCATAGACACAGACAAACTCATTGAAACACATAACATAAGATTGGTAATGCAATGGATCCCGGGACATTCAAACATACCAGGAAATGATAAGGCAGATACATTAGCTAAGAGAGGATCCAGACAGACACAGATACATACATCCATCACACTAGACACAGCCAAACAAGTCATAAGTACAGTAGGGAGGAGTGGCTGAATGATGGGCCTTAGGGAAAACAGGGAGAGAGCTTTTCAAATATATGGCAAGACCAAATCCACAAGACAACATCAACAACCTAACAAGAAGAGACCAAACCACCATCTTCAGACTGAGAACAGGACGTGTTATGCTGAATAACCACATTAATAGAATACAACAAAACCACACCCCAGTATGTCCACTCTGTAATCACCCACAAGAAACTGTAGAACATCACCTGTTTCAATGTCCAGAGCTCACTGACATTAGAACAACACTATTTCCCAAAGACCCACCAAATGGAATACTCTGTACGGAACAACAGCAGAACTTAAAAATACCTGCAGATACTACTACATGGCATTGGGCCGAAGGGCATCAGCTCAAAGGTCGCTGGATCCATAACAACAACAACAACAACAAACAAACTTGTATATTTATAAAGAATTAGTAGTGCAATCAGGCAACAACTTCAAATACCTTGCAACAATAATAACTTCTGATGGGAAATCCAGATCTGAAATAAAATATAGAACAGCTCAACTAAGGGCTGGAGTCCACAAAATGAAAAGCATTTTTCTGCAACAGGCTTCTGTCTACGGAAGTATGGAGAGAAAAAAAAAGGAGTTCTTCAATCTTATATAAATAACGTTTGCTAAACTGAAAAACCATAATTTTTAATTTATAGAGTATTTATTGCAAACAATGAAATAATTACATTTATTAGTTCAACATAATCCACCTTTAGTTCAATGCATTTGCACAGTGCTTGACAGGCATGTAGATACTGATAGAAAAAGAGTTCTTTTGAATGGGTGAGCAGCCATTCATGCACTTATGATCAAACCTCATTATGGTCCCAATACTTCATTTCACTTAGTGCATCCTTCAGTGGACCAAAGATGTGGAAATCCTATGGTACGAGGTCAATGGGTATGGAGGATGTTCGATACACTCAAACCACAGCTCCTTAATAGTCGACTCTGTTGCTCTAACAATATGTGGCCTTGCACTGCCATGGTGTAAAAACACCCTTGCCTTCAACAATCTGTGTAATTTCTGGCAAATATCTAATAATCATATTCCTGCTGGAAATAGACAGGATCATGAAAACAGCCACAGGAAAAAGAGAATTTAACTATTACTAAACAGAGTGAAAACTGCATTCTGGTGGGCTTCCTTTCCAACACAAATTAAATTTTATACATCAGCTTTTTTTCCATTGCTTGGTCATGTATTGTAAATCAAAATGTTCAAGAATAACTTATTGATTGCTCTTTGTGTTTACTACAGTATAAGGTGTCTATATAAAGAAACATGCAAAATGTGCTTGAATGAGAGGAAAGAAAGGAAACAAAGTCAGGAAAAAAAAAGATTTAAAAAATACTACTCACCGGTCTCTAGAGAGCTATCCATACACAAATTATTCCCATAACACAAAAAAATATATAACATTTCTTGTATAGCATACCCATTTTTACACAGTTACGGTAAATTTTATCACAACTTAAGGAAAAATAGCACTTTTATTACCATTTATGGAAAGGGTGGCCATTTTTTTTCTGTATTTCTCAAGTAGCAAAGAACATGACAAACTCGAGGTTTATTACTCTGGTTGGATGCTCGCTTCAAATTACATTAACAATGGCTGCCCGAGAGCCACTTGATTAAAGAGAGCTTCCAGGAGGGATCCTATACTAAAATGCATTCGCTAGAATTGTTAAAAATTTTATTATGGTCTTTGACTTCAAAAATGGAAAAATATTATCAACCAAGCTAATTGGCTTTGAGATTTTTTGGGGACACAGAATCCAAGTCAGCTGGATCCATGTTTACAAAACGTTAAAAGACACATCTCAAGGACTTAGAATTTACATTTTTATTTTATTTTGCTGTCACACAACCAATAAGAGATGCAAGAAAAGACCAAATGTTAGAAATAGCACAGATTGAACTTAGCACAAACAACATATAGCAGGAATATTTTAATTAATATATTTAATATGTTAAATTAGGGCAACTGCTAAAAAAAGCATCTTCAATTACATAATGAGGAGCAACAGCAAAATGTTGAAGCAGCTGTTATCACTATTGAAATGAACAACAAATTGCGAAAATTACCAACGAAGTTAAATAAAATACTTTTTTAGGAGATGACAAAAGTGCCTCGCAGCAGCAGAGCTGTAAGTTGTCAGCGACCCACAACTGATGGTTTGCGACAGGATCAAGACCCTGCTCCACCTTCTCCGTGGTGCCTCCAGTAGCAGATTAACCTGTCTAATCTAGCCAAGTGAGTAGGGATTGAAGAGGGATGACAAACTGCTACTCAAAATTGTCATGCTGAAATCAGATGTATTGAGCCTAAAGGTGCAAATATAAGATAATATGTTAATTAAAATTTAATTAATGTCTAGATATATAAAAAAAAATAAAAGCAACATACATTTCCTGTGAAAGTAAGGAAAAATTTGAGCAACTTGTCATCATACATCTGTGGGTGTCTCGATACAATATTCAAATAGCGCCGCAAACTTTTCTTTCTCTGTTCAATGAATTCTCTGGAAGCTATAGATACAGAGTAAAAGCTTACATAAGCAAAATTTTAAAAAATAGTACAATAAATGAAAAAAATGCCGACAAGACAATATAAAATTCTTATAAATAACAAACACACAATTTTATAGAATATGTTTAACATGTCAAATATACACTAATTAAAAAAACGTACAATCACAGGGAAAACTCCTGCATCCTGCTACCAGAGTTGCACAACATAGGAGGCAATTAGGTAAATGTTCTGGAGAACCTAAAGTTGAAGCAACATTGCCAAATGTTCTTGCAGCAAACACTCTAAAGGAAAACCACTGATTAAATGGAATTCCCCTTTTTGGGTTCTCTACCATTCACAATCACCAATGGTCAGAGGAATGGTCTCTAGTGGACTACACATCATGACCATTTCATTAAACAAAAACCCCTTCAAGAGCAGCAATTTGTTCACAACCATAAGGTGCATACAGCACTTCAATATAACCTAGAAGACACAGTCTGAAGTTGAATGAAACATGCTTCAACATAAGCAGTCAAAACTCAACAAAAGAAACAAATGCATTAGGGTGTAATTAATGTATGTAAAATAGAGCATGCAAAAGAAAATAATTAATTAAGCCATTAACATGCAAATAAATCCTGTCAGGTAAAGATGATATATCACTAACCCAAATTTATGTGGAGATTAGAATACAGTTAAACCAATCTGCAATAAAGTTAACAATAAGAAAAAAAAAAAAGAAAATAAGAGCCGAAAAGGTATGTTTACAGGTTAACATCAAAAGGGTGGTGGGCGACTCAGTGGTTTAAGAAGGAAATTATTAAGAACAAGAAGTTGGGTTTGATCTTGATCAACTACTTCTAGGTTTACCCAGTCTCAGATTGGTACCAAATTTTTCAGGTAAAATAAAAAGGTGGCCTGATGTGACCACATCACCCATAATATGTGTTGCTGGACAATAAAAAATAAGGTCACTAACACTGTATTCCCCATACACTTCAAGACCAGTATGGAACCTTTTATGTTTTAGAATAACAATACTAGACAACCAGGTGTTGTGGTTTAAAATCTTCTACTGGGCAATCGCCAAAAAAAAAGAAAACAAAATTGTTAAATAGTTTAAATGAAAAAAATAAAATAAAGCAGTTCTCTTCAGTTCACAGCTAAAATCTAAAAAATGGCTACATTTAATTTTTTGGCTTTTGCCAGCTTTCACCTCTGGCAAAGTCCCAAGAGACTAGGAACTTAATTTTGCGAGTTAATCTGTTTTTCCCTGGCAACTGTGTGCACAGAGGACCCTCGCCAAACAGGCAGATAACTCCGTCTTCGGAGGTACTCATATTTTTTTAATCAATGAGTAATTGACATTTCAAGTCAGGTCTTGCTGCTGAGACCAGGGGTGGTTGCCGCAGAGAGAAATTACAGATAAAGATCCCAACTGACGCAGCCGAGACTTGAACTGAGAACCTCTCTGTCTTGAGACCAGTGTCTTGCCTCAAGACCAACCAATCCCCTGCTACATTGAAATGACAAATAAAGTATCATTTTGGAGATATACTATCAAAACAAATAACACCAGGGCTAAAACTATGAACAGCAAAATGTTATATCTTTTCAGCATTCCTGTATGAAGCGGAAACATGGACATTAGACAAGAAAACAAAACAGAAAATTTAAGCCTTTGAAATGTGGATTTATAGAATAGGAAGAATTGGATGGAAAGAAAAGAAAACAAATTTTGAAGTATTAAAACAACTAAAAATGAAAAGAGAACTACCAAATATGACAAATTAGATTTTTGGAGCATATTAAGAGACACAGCTTGCCTGCTAAAAGTAATCTTGTAAAGGAAAAGAGTAAAAGGCAGACCAAGACTAATATGGATTGTAACATGAAAAGATGGGAGCCGCGATAGCTCAGTGGTTTGTGAACTGGACTACAACGGACAAGGGGTAGGGTTCGATCCCAACCGACGGCTTCCGGGTTCACCCAGCCTTAAATGGGTACCGGATTTTTCTGGGAAAGTAAAGCAGCACGGGCGTAATACCAACCACATTACCCCAAAAAAATCATGTGCTGAAGGTCTGTAAAATATAGGGTCACTAACATCATATTTCCCTATACGCCACTTGGCGTGACGGGGGTACTTTACTTACATGAAAAGATGGACACGTCAGCCTATGACAACTTGCACTATCAAAGCAAGAGACAAGAGTGGAATGGTGCTCCATGGTAGTCGACCTTTGATGCAGAGACGGCACTCAATGATGATGATTTGGAGATGATGTTAGAGGTATAAAAAAAAAAGGCAATTGCATAATGCGAGCCTACTGGACATAATAGATCCTAAAGAAAAGAAAGGAGGGTCAAATAAATAGAAAATTGGGGAAAGTAAAGAATAAGAGAAACATGAAGTCCAGCAAAAATAACTACATCCATGTATGCTATAAGGCTGGTCTTTAGGATTGGACATATTCTGTTTCTCCTGACCATCAGGTTTATATAAATGAAATAAAATAAACATCATAAACAAAACAATATAGTTCATATTTGAACATCTACCTAAGTTTCATGCAGTCATGACATAAAAATATAGAATTCCATTTCGTGAAGTCTGACCGGAATGTTTGTCTAGCCTTACACTGCCAGAAAAATTACATCTGGACTATATAGTTTATATTATGGTCTGCTTAATTCACAACATTTAATTATACATTTTGAATCTAGATTTGTTTATACAGCAGTACAGTTTGATGATTTATGTGCGTAAAAGCGAAATTCATAATTTTTTTGACTGCTTCAACTTAGTTGAACTTGTATCTGGAGTAGGTCTACATTTTTGTGCTTGTGGCACCGGTGTTCATAAGTGATATTAATAATATCATAGGGTTCACTTAATTCATGACATTTTATCTTTCATAATAAAATTTTGAATCTATGTTTGTTTATACAACAATATAATTTAATAATTTCGATGAGAATAAGTAAAAGTCATAATTTTTTTATCGTTTTAATTTTGTTAAATTTGCATTTGAAGTTGAAACATATTTTGTGTTCGAGTCATCGGTAAAAGTGAAAGTCATCAACAATGGGCTATTTGGTGGCAATTGTTACTTTTAGCAAATTTGTTAGATGAACTGAAACAAGACATAGGACTGACAGTGGCATTATATAAACAATAAATGTTTTTATAGCGGCAAGGCGGAGGAAAAGTTATGAATGTAGGTTAGAAACACATGAATTTTTTTTCAGAGGAAGCGCCTTATTTGTATCATATTATGGGTCTAACTTGCATCAACATGATTTAGGTCATTTCAGCAAAAAAAAACCAGTGCCCCAAACAAGCTTGAGTTGAGCTAAACTGTCAACAAAGCACATGAAACAAATTTATTTAAAAAACTGACAGACTGTGGGATCAATTATGATGTGAAGAATTCATTACGACTAAAACAACAAATGCATAATTTACCTCCAACTTTCTTTGGAGGCAGCCGTGGGATAGCTCTGTATGGGAACCTTGCTGACAAAAGCTCATGGAGGGCAAGAAAGTCGTTGTAGCGACGCAGAACAGTTGTTTTGTTTCTCTGATAAATATTTGTTGGAGACAAAAATAACACTTATTATATAAAAATTGCAGTGTCTTTTTGTGAATTAAATATTTTTTTTCTTTTCCAATTAAATATTTAACAAAAAAAATAACATTTCTTTAATTGAAATTGTAGTGTACAACTCTGATTTAAAAGTAAAGATGTTATTTTATCCACACGAAAACAAAATGGATTTAGTTTGCTCCTCTATTAAGATCACTCAGTCAATAAATTTTTGCATAACCTTGTCAGTCATTATCACACCATAGATGAAATATTTGCTTCAAATTGTCGTGATTTAGTTAGAACAGCTCTCTGCGATACAACAAAAGACATTCCTGTCCATTTTATGATGTTGTCTTTTTTTTTGTCCTCCCTGTCTTCTTTTGCTGGTTCTGTGCCTGACAGAATGGTTTTGGCAACTCTTTTACTAATGACAATAGGGCTTTTATTGGTCCAGTGAATTGTTGGATTCTTTCGCACACTTCTTCATTAGTGATATATTCTCTGTATTTCTTTTATTGAAATTGTAACACTGATGAGAAAAATGCAGTCATCTATACAGACGGATCTGTAATACGACACCAAAGAAGTGCATGGGCATTTACAGTATGCTAGACAGGCAGAATAGTCAAGAAGACAGTGGTGCATACATCATGACCACGAGTAGCATGACGATGGAGGCGATGGCAATGACCAGGGCATTCAAATGGTTAGAGTCACAAGATTACACCCACGCCTGTATACTGAGTGATTCAATGAGCATGATAAAAAAAAGTGGAGGCGAGCTCTGTACGCATGCAATGGTTAGAGTCATTGCAGAAGTCAAAAATATGTAATGTCACCTTTGTCTATGTCCCTGGACATGTGGGAGTACAGGGAAATGAAAGAGCGGACAGGTTGGCTAACTGCGCTGTCGTTGAGGACGGTCAACCAATGGATCGGGCGGACATCATCAATGCCCTCCGAGATGTGGGAAGAGCACAGGACTTCGACAACCACAAATCCGCATCACTCCTTCGAATGATAGAGATGGGAGTTAAGATGGGCACAGCCAGAAATCAGAAACTTAGTGGGCATGTAAGAAGACTTATCAGCCAACACAGAACCAGAGTTGTCAGTTGCTAGACACTGCTGGACTTGCTGAGAAGGGGATCTGAGCACCTATGGACATGTTCGGAGTGCAACGATGATAACCCGCAAATAACTCAAATTTCTCTGTATGATATGCGTAATATCTTTCTATAATATTTTATCTCCAAGGCCTGTATTCTTCTTTGGAGATCAGCAGTGAGTGTCCATGTTTCACAGGTATATGTAAATACAGCTGTAACTTCTGTTTGTAATAGTCTGATCTTTGTTGTTAGGGATTTGTTTTTGCTTCTCCATATATGGTTGAGTCTTGTCATGGCTACCATTGCTTGTGCTATTCTGGATAGTACTTCTGCTCTTGATCCTTCGGCAGTGATAATAGAGCCCAGAAAATTAAATTTGCTGACCTCATAGAGAATTTCTCCATCTATGTGTATTGTTCTATTGCATAGTGCCTTGTTTGTCAATTAGGTTTTGTCAGCATTGACCTCCAACTATACAACTGACAAAATACAGGAAAAGAGAGATCACAGGCAACAAGGAGAGAAGATACTGGATACTTAGTATCATGGCACTGAAAACAGTGAACAAAAGAATTGATACAATGCAATGTGGATAGAGAGTTGTGGAAGGTCATGATCGCTTACACTAACCAGTATGGCACATGGTGACGATGATAGCCATTCCGTTAGCTCTTGCCATACTATCTAGGCATTCCACGAGTTCCTCAAGCTCTGATATACTGCCAGCTAGTCCATCTATATCATCTGTAAAACATAGGTTGGTAATTGTTTGGCCTCCAAAGCTTAGTCTCAAGATGGTTTTCATGGGCTTCATACTGAAAGAAGTGTTAGTTCTTTCAAGAAAAATGCTGAAAAATGTCAGGGTAAGTAAGCAACCTTGTGGCACTCCTACGGATGCAGGGAACAGTTGTCCATGTGTCCAATATACCATTTGTAAATACTGCACTTTGAAATGTTCGTAAAGTTGTTTGATAGTGTTGGTTATCTGTTCATTGATGTTGTATTTATTCACAGTGGCCAGTGTTTCATGCTAAACTCTGTCAAATGCTTTCTTAAAGTAAATAAATGCATGGGTCAACTCTTGCTGATGTTAACTCAAAATATTAAAAACAATAAACACAACAAATGGTAAGGTGACATTAGCTGTACCTGGCTGGTGATCTCATATTCAACATGCTTTAGAATAATCCCTTTCTTTTCTGGCACTAGCTCAACTTTTACTGTATCGATTTCACACAGTTCTTTGTAGTCAAAACACAACACATTAGGCATACGTTGCCTCCGCAGACGCACACTGGAAGCTTTCAACTCATTTAGGTCTCCAAGAGAGGGTTTTGGTAGCTCTAAAAATAGAACCAAAAAAAGTCAAAAATATAGTAAAAGATGTTATATCCAAGTTGTCTTAAATATGAAAACAAAAATGTGACTAGGGGAAAGGTTAATATGGCTATTGCCGGAAGTAAAAACAAAAAGTCTCAAACAATATTATAAAATAACAGAAAAGATGGCTATTGATGAAAAGTCAGATGATAGCATGACAACAGAATGGTCAACAATAATGATGTTTGAAAGATTTCAAGAAACATATAGAGCAAAAAAAAAAAAAAAAATCACACCTTGCTTCATATGAAAAGGATTGTATTTATGTTTAAACTGTTCATGATGACCTGTTCTCTAGACTCAAGAACCATAAGAAAAATAACCAGTTCAGAAATGAAATGAGTTAGATACAACAGGAAATAGCCTGAGAGATAATATCAGAAATGAAGAACTGAGAAAAAAATATAGGAGTAATTTCTGTCACTGATACATAAAGACAACAGATAAAATTGTTCAGCCATGTAATACGACTGAAAGATCAAAATACAATAAGCCATCAATAAACCTTGCGGAGAACACCAGACTCAAGAGCTGACCACTAAAAAGATGGATTGATGGAATATTAGAAACATCCGGAAATAGTAGGAGAAGCCAACATAAGAGTAAACGACCACAAACTATAACTTCTTAGACACTTAAAGCCAAATGAGAAAGGAAAGATGTTCAAGACTATCAGCCCATTTTTAATGGGTGATGTGGTTATAATTCTGGCAGGCTCTGACTTTTCCCAAGGAAAAAACTATATGCATGTTAACAGAGACTGGCTGAATACTGAGGCTGTGCTGGGGATTAAAAATAGCATGTCACATTTTGGAAATTAAACCCAAACCCCCCTGAAAAGTAGATTAACCCACAAATCACTTTGCTACTGCAGCTTCAATGATAAAATGATGGAAGGAAGAAGGTGCTGGGGTATCTCATCATGGGCCAATGAACGAATGATAATCTGGCCTTCCTGTGGGGTTGGTGGGAAGGGGGTGTGACAGACAATAGACACTCAATGATTGTATGTTGAGAATCAACATGGCTATTGATGAGGGTGAAACCTTGAGGCTGTAACAATGTGAAGTATAAGGTTCAATAAGTAAGAATGACAACTTGCAAGGGAGAACTCTGTTTGTGTGCACACTCTTTGTCACCTACAGAAAAAGAAAGAAGGAGCATCTATGAGTTTGCTGGAAGTGCTGTGATTTTAAATCTAACAATAATAAATGAACTCCAGTGTGTTACCGGGGCCTCATTATGAGGGAAGTAAAGAATAGTGACACTGTGACCTTCCAGGCATGTCGTAAGAGGCGACTAAGGAGGTTGATCGATGGCTTGACAAGCTGTCATTGTAAAAAAAAATATTGTTATGGAAACAGAGCCATAGATTTTAGAAGCAGTGATCTCTGCAATATGTGCCATTTTGGCATGCAAGGTTTCTGTTTTGAGATTGTGGTTCTGCCCTATGTGCCGTCTTCGGCTCAAAAGGACAATAGATAGATAGAATAAATGAACAACAGAAACTTAAAGGAAGAGGCGGATTAGGGGCATCATAAGGGAGGTAATACACATGAGAAGTCCAGAAAACTGCTGTCCACACTAATCTATTCACTGAAGATAAATGGCAAGGAACCAACTAAAGTCAGAAACAGCATTCAGTGCAAGTTAAGGCATGTAGGGTACCTAAAACAGCTGTTAGTGGAGTTCAACGCATGTTAAAACACACTGATTACTGACTATAATTGGTCCCAGTGCTCTGATAAGATGCATAGGAAACTCAAAAAAATGGTAAGAGTCCAGTGGTAACAGGGTTAAAGCAAAGTAAACATTTTAATGCTACAAATAATATAACTGACAATACAGAGAATTACAAAGAAAAAGATACATGACATTACAGAGATTAGCAAATTAAAGATAACTGAAGATATAGCTGACAACAAAGTCGATGAATTTGAACTTATAAAGTACTATAAAGAAAAAAATAATTTAAATAAAGATGATAAAGTAAAAGATATTCAAATTTCTGCTTTTTTCCCCCCTATATCCATAGCCACCACTGCACAAGCCTTGGCTAACATGGCTTGAGGCATCTACCAGGCCAACAACAAAATATTTCCAATTGACATGATCCATGGTCATCATTTACAGAGTGATTCAAGTCTGGGTGGGTCACACTGTGCTTATCCACCCCCACAGTAATCTGCCACATTGTCCTAAGTTTACCACGCTTTCTCTTACCTTAACATTAACTGCACAGCAGTTGATAATAGCATAAGATGACTAGATAATTTGAGCCTATGACCTACCCACCATGCATCTGTCTGTTACTACAATGTGCTTGTCCTCTTGATTGCACCTGTTGAGCAGCTGTCAGTTATATAATTCATATTGTGTATTAAATAACAAAACACTCTGAAATTATGACAATCCTCTATTTTTTTCTTCTAGTATTCTCCAGCATTGAAATCAATACTAAAGTGTTTAAATTATGTAGCTCTCATTTATTCTTAGATTCATTGATTATGAATACTAATAATTTTTTTTAGATAGAAAAAATTGTAAAGAAAATGTATGATATGATAGGAAAGCAAGCAAAACTAAACATATACACTATCAACTAAAGGTTATGGATATTGATTATTTGCTCTTATCAGTTGGCATGTTCTGAGGAACAGAGCGATACAAATTCCATACCTTGACCTCCTGAATATGTCTCCAGAAGCTTATCACTGATTGTTTTCCCCTGCTGAGCTAGTGCTGTCAAAGCTAAAGCTTTATAAAGCCCATTCCGTGTCATAAGTCCTTGACTAGTGTCTACAAGATCCCATATCTGGTAAGAGATGCAAGCCAAATTAAGAATTAAAATGAAAGTAAACGGTATATACCATGCTTTGACACAATGGGAATATGATGTCACTGTTAACTTTTTTTTCATGACCACTGGAATAGTTTTAGAACCACGATAGCTCAGTGGTTAGTGAATTGGACTACACAGGACAAGAGGTCAAGTTCGATCCTGACTGACAGCTTCCGGATTCACTCAGCCTTAAATAAGTACATGATTTTTATCTGGAAAGGAAAGTGGCATGGGCATAATACCGGCCACATTACCCATAAATCATGTGCCAAAGATCTAAAAAATTATGGTCACTAACACTATATTCCCTATACACCACTTGGCGTGACAGGGCAACTTACTTTTTTTTTTTTTTAACTGGAATAGCCATAGATGAAGTTGTTAGAACTATGTCAAGTTGCTTTATTTATGTAGAGAAAATCTAAAGCTTTTATTTTCTGCATTCAGAAGATAAGTTAAATATAGCGGGGATGCAAACCATCAATTCAATGGTTAGTGCGGGTGAAGGTGCATGTCAGCACCATCGGTGACTCATAGCTGACTGCTCGCACCAGGTTTGATGAACCAGAATTATCTGGATCCTACTCCATTCCTCATGGTGCCACTAGAAACAGACCAAACCAGCCTGGCCAAGTGATTAAGGATGAAAAGGAAGGCAACCTGGTATTCAGAAATATCATGTAGAAGTTGGATATGTTGGACTGAAAGATGGTCTTGTGGTAAGATGTCAGCCTCTGGAGAGGAAGGTCCTGAGTTCATATTCTTCATCATCTTCTACTTTCAGCTCCCTCTGGAGCATAGGTCTTCAACAAACACTTTCCAAGTCATTCTGTTCTTGCCATTCTTTTAAGATCATTCCATGTCTTCCCATCATCCTCATCTCTGCTTATATCTGTCTTCTCCAAGAATTCCTTGGTCTTCCTCTTTGTCTTTTCCCTGGGGATTCCAAAAAGGGCCTGTTGTGTAATACTCTCAGTTGGCTTCCGCAGTGTGTGTCCTATCCAGCGCTATCGTCCTCGCTGTATGTCTTTTTCCACTGGTATTTGACTGGTACATTTCCATAATTCTATGTTAGTGATTTTATCCTGCCATTTCCATTGAGTTCATATTGCTATCATGAATTTTTCAAAACTGAATCTGTGGTTTCTTCAAGGTTTTACCCTCCACTGGTCTCAGAGTAGTGAGATCTGATGTCTAGTCCTCTCAGATAACAGCAACAAATGGGAGGTTCCGTGCGCACTTGCACATGTTAAAGAACCCTTGACAGTTAAAAGTCAAAAGAGTAGGCCAAAAATGTTTGCTGTCCAGGAATA